>JABMCL010003469.1:357500-360000 GCA_018857735.1 Alviniconcha marisindica | reverse complement strand
AGTACCGCTAGTAGTCACACTACTACACACACCCAGGACAGGCCCAAAGGAACAGAACTAACGCTAGCTACACTACTACACACACAGAGGAAATACCAAAAGGAACAGATGGAGTAACGCTAGCAGCTACACCACTACACTCAGCCAGGAAAAGCCAAATGAACCGAAGTACCGCTAGTAGTCACACTACTACACACACCCAGGACAGGCCCAAAGGAACAGAACAACGCTAGCTACACTACTACACACCCCAAGGGGAAAACCAAAAAAGGAACCAGACTGCTACACACACCAAGGCCCGGGCCAAAAAGCCAAATTAAGAAGCCCGCTAGTAGTCACACTACTACACACACCCAGGACAGGCCAAAAGGAACAGGAGAAGGGACGCTAGCAGCCACACTACTACACACCCCCAGGACAGGCCAAAAGGAACAGGAGAAGGGACGCTAGCAGCCACACTACTACACACACCCAGGACAGGCCAAAAGGAACAGGAGAAGGGACGCTAGCAGCCACACTCGATGGAGCTGTGGTACAGCTAAAGCCAAAGACTTACATATAAAATAAAAAATCTAACAACTTAGAATCCATTTGAACAGACTCATGATGTGCAGGCGATGCAGGGAATCAACTTCAGACGCAGGAAAGGCTTGTCGGCTTTGAATGCGATGACTACAGGGGGCATTGAGCAGCGCCATCAACTCTTTTTGCTTGTCAGAGTGCGTTACGCGGCGTCAGTAACTCGCCAGACAATACCTCACGGGGTTCCACGAGTGTGTGTGTGTGTGTGTGTGTGTGTGTGTGTGTGTGTGTGAGAGAGAGAGAGAGAGTGAGTGATTGAGTGTGTGTGTGTGTGTGTGTGTGTGTGTGTGTGTGTGTGTGTGTGTGTGTGTGTGGTTTGTGGTATGTTGTGCGTGCGGTGTGTGTGTGTGTGTGTGTGTGTGTGTGTGTGTGTGTGTGTGTGTGTGTGTGTTCCCCAGGCCAGTTAAATAGGCCCAGGAACTGGACACCAACAAAACAATGAAAATAAAAATAAACGAAAAATAACTGAATGGGCTTGCCACTTCGTGCCAGTGCGAACAAAGCGACACGGCAACAAACAAAAAAAAAAAGCTTCAGGTTAATGGATAGGGGGGACTCGGACAGAAAAGTAGTGTCAGTACCAAAATCCTCAAATAATTCAATAAGCAAACAGACCAGGAATACGTCATTCATACGTAACCCGCTTTGAGGTGAAACCAACGGGAACGGAAGAGAAAAAGAAAAGCTGCTCTCTGATGGGCCGGGCATTATAGTTTAAGACTCACTCTTTCACCTTTCAGTGTAACTTCCACAACCGTCTTCTAGGAGTGGTCTGATAACGCCGCCGCTGTCGGACGTTGCTCCGACTAAGCCGTTCTTAGTCGGTCTTTGGGTCTCGTAAATAGCACCTCCGCCATTGTTGTGTGAGACACGTCATTTCACCACACGGCGCGTGAACTCTTCTTTCGACCTTCTGATCTGACAGCCGTCGGAGCAAAAAACAAACACACGTCGGATGCTGTCTTGTAGGTCGAGGATGACGAAGTGAGTCGAGATCGTTATTACATTGCGAATGAAGGATGCATACAGGTCAAATGAGTTCTCGACGTCTGTAGCGACCCCAAGTGACTGACGCCTGTCTAAGCAACAAGACGAATCAAGCCGCATCAGATTGTGTTTTTGTAACCTACAGATGGGGAAGTGACTCAGTATTACTTTGTCGATGTCGGCCACACCACTCAAGCAACTCAGAAGTCTCATCTCTTCTCTTGTTCTCTTGAGAGGCGAACTGTCTTCAGCAACAGTGTTTGTGAAAAGTGGGTCATGTGAACAAAGTCAGTTCGCCAATAGTTAGGTTCTTAGCAAGTGTTAACATACAAGAACAATTCTCCGAGAACTCCCTGGAAGTCGTAATCACTCTGTTACAATTTTTAAAAAATGGTCTGCTCAAACTTGTGACCGATTCATGCGATGAAGTGAAAGTTGCAGCGGTTGCGGTGCATGCTACTAAGGCTACACGACACTAAACAAACAAAAGAACACACAACGAGTAGCCTGTGGTGTAAACGATCCGGCTTTTAAACTGTTCTATGACTTGTTCAGCAAAATTTGATAGACATGCATCGATTCGCCTGACGAAAAAACCCCGCAGTAATCTAGGTCAGTTGGAGAGCTTGGTGATACCACTAATACCTGAGCATCTTGCCGCTTTATGTTCAACCAGGGACTTCCAATGGTCGATTTATGTATCTTGAATTAATCGGACTCCACAACATGTGTATTCCTCCCACACGCCTATAAAATACTTGCCTAGCTGACACATCGAGTGAATAACGTTACTATAACGGTCTGCATTTGCGAGACAAATTTCTAAAACTACAGATCGGAGTATCAATAAAAGCTGGTGTTAACGGTGAGATATCTGACTCCATCCATCCTATTTTTCAAACTCTGCACTGGCTAGCAGTAACATCTCGCA
>JABMCL010003469.1:340000-352500 GCA_018857735.1 Alviniconcha marisindica | reverse complement strand
TGTGTGTGCGGCGCGCGCGCGCGCGCGTGTGTGTGTGTGTGTGTGTGTGTGTGTGTGTGTGTGTGTGTGTGTGTGTGTGTGCTGTCAACAATGTACATCAATAATAATATGTTACAACTTGATTTAGAAAAACATGCAATGCGTAAATACTAACACAAAACCCAATGGCGTAATAATACATTCTTCATACAAAACATAGTCGCACAAAACCCAACGGCGTAATAATACATTCTTCATACAAAACATAGTCGCACAAAACCCAATGGCGTAATAATACATTCTTCATACAAAACTTAATCACACACACACTCATAGGATCTCACGCACACTCACTACCAATAAATAACACACACACACGCACGCAGGTACGCACGCACGCAGGCACGCAGGCACGCAAGCACGCACGCACGCACGCACGCACACACACACACACACACACACACACACACACACACACATACACACATACACATGCCAAAAAGGACACCGAAAAGAGAGAAGGTAACTTTTCAAAACTAGTTCTGAAGGCAGGGAGAGAACGGCTGTCATGGAGAATAAAATCAACATACAAGGGAGTTAATCAGTGCTCGAAAGACGTCACACAAGCACAACAACATAGACCTGAGTCCCCTACGGTAACACTTACCTGGCATGCGTGTAAATACAAGGTACATAAATTCCACCAGAGGTACATCCACGAAGGTGAAAATTTACCAAAATGATTTCGATTTTGTTTTATTTCTTTATTTACTTTGGCGGTAACAAGTTCAAAACAGACAGCTGCCACGATCAATATTATTGATTTTACGAAGAAAAATTGTTTTCGGTGCTTTTTGCCTCTGCAAAGCAGGGGAAATTTTGTCAGTGATTCAGTAAATTGATCGCTTTAGAACAGAGGCCAGCTGCGGCTTTCCGGGTATTCGTCGAGTTATTAAAGAAACGTGACGCACTTGGTTCACCTTAAAATTTTCTATCAAGCCACGTAATCTGTTCTTCGAAGACAGAGATCGATGACTGAGTTGTCAGAGGTTGAAAGTGAAGTGTGGCTTGTCTGTGCGTGCTGACCACAGATGTCAGAGGTTGAAAGTGAAGTGTGGCTTGTCTGTGCGTGCTGACCACAGATGTCAGAGGTTGAACGTGAAGTGTGGCTTGTCTGCGCGTGCTGACCACAGATGTCAGAGGTTGAAAGTGAAGTGTGGCTTGTCTCTGCGTGCTGACTACAGATGTCAGAGGTTGAAAGTGAAGTGTGCTTGTCTGCGCGTGCTGACCACAGATGTCAGAGGTTGAACGTGAAGTGTGGCTTGTCTGCGTGTGCTGACCACAGATGTCAGAGGTTGAAAGTGAAGTGTGGCTTGTCTCTACGTGCTGACCCCAGATGTCAGAGGTTGAAAGTGAAGTGTGGCTTGTCTTCGTGTGCTGACCACAGATGTCAGAGGTTGAAAGTAAACTGTGGCTTGTCTGCGCGTGCTGACCACAGATGTCAGAGGTTGAACGTGAAGTGTGGCTTGTCTGCGTGTGCTGACCACAAATGTCAGAGGTTGAACGTGAAGTGTGGCTTGTCTGCGCGTGCTGACCACAGATGTCAGAGGTTGAACGTGAAGTGTGGCTTGTCTGCGCGTGCTGACCACAGACATTGAATGGGATCTGTGGTGCTGACTGGCCACTCGCGTCTCTCACTCAGAGCTTGGCGGCACATTAACAGTAATTCCTGCCGAAAACCGAAAGAAACACACACACACACACACACACACACACACACGTTGGTTGGTTGAGTGTTGCTTTACGTCCACAGAAACTGTGGACTTATTAGGGACGGGGGCCCAGGACGGCCACCTCAACTTTCACACAGCTCCTGAGCTCGGAAAAAAAAGAGAAATGTGTCTTATGTACTATGTGTATGAAGAACAAATATTTCCGCTAATCGCTTTGATCTAAACAGTGGCGACACTGAACAAATCGGCATGTGTGGAGCGCAGATAGGACCATGCATCCAGCCGGTCTAAACGCGTTTAAAATTTTAGACACAGTTTCCTACGTTTAGGCGGCCTAAACGCTGTGTAACAAATGGCTGCTTTGATACTGCCGTTACCGACAAAGGTTAGTGTTGAGAAGAACGCGAGTACTTGTACGGACCGATCCCATCCCACGTACCGCATGGTTCAGGAGCTGTGTGAGAGTCGAGGTGGACGTCCTGGACTGTCCGTCCTAACGAGCCTTCTGGTTTCCGTGGACGTAAAGATTTATTGCACCGTGCTTCGGCATTGGTCACAACTTGTCCCTAATATGTCAACGACATCTGAGGACATAAAGCATCACTTCATCATCATCATCCCACGTACCATTGAAAAACTCAGACTACTTGAGTGAGAAATTTGGTTTCACGCATCAAGACACATAATCAACAGACACCGAAGAGAGGGGGAGGAAAAACCTCGAACGGGGAGTGGTCATGGGTTACTGACACGTCTGCTACAGTCCAGCAACGCTCCTCGCATTTCAATGAAAAACAAACCGCCGGCCGTACGCAAAACTAATTGTGGCCAAGGTAGCGTTTGTTAAACAAAGCAGGCCTGTCGTTTTTCATTTTCGTTTCTCGTGGACGTTCACATAAAGGTTGTCAGAATCAAACAATGTACGCGGCTTGGCCATGAACTTTGACTCTTGATCAAAACTGACAAGTCTATATCGTCACGCGGTGTGCAGTCGGTTTCGAGTTTTCGATGTCGTTGCATTGTTGGTAACGAAAAGCAAATTTTCCTACCGAAAAAATAAGCACAGCCGAATATGGAGCCTATAGTGACCGCTTGTGAATGTGGAACGAAAGCCGGACTTTGGGTTTCTTTAGCAAATCGGGATCAGGGGATACCCGCCTTTAAAATTTACCTTTTTTTATGTTTTATTTTTACGTAATTATGGGCCCTGATTTTGTGTTCGTTTTTCGACAAAGTGACCTTCCCGGTGTTTCACAGCACGACGGCCGAGGGAGCGTGATGCAGGTTGCGTGACTGTAACAGCTCCCACGTTCGTCGTGTTCAGCAAAACATATTATGAGTATATGCTGTTCCGGCAATATGCACTTTTAGCCCCGTCGGTTCGCTGTTCCCAAATGGTTTGAGGGTGCGTGTTTGCGTGTGCTTGTGTGTATACACTGGCATGGTGCGGAATGCACTGATAGGTGGATATGCCAATGTAGTGTACACACACACACACACACACACACACACACACACACACACACACACACACACACACACACACACACACACACATCACACACACTCACACTCACTCACACACACACACACACACACACGCACACACACACACACACACACACACACACACACACACACACACACACACACACACACAAACACACACAACACGCACATTTTCATATCACCGGACCGCGAACCGACGGGGCAAGAAGTGGATTTTGCTGTTCCCATGGAAGAATTACGACGACTGCATGCCTACAGGTTGTGCTTGTGGGGACTTTTCATTTAGATTGGATCGGAATTAACCCTCACTTGAAACGATGTAATTCTCGCGGTCAGTTTTTTTCCCCCCCGCTTCCGCCGGGGATCGCTATTCACAGCAGCCACATCACATGATCGAGGGCTCGTTTTGCACGTGCATGCTTGGAAAGCCATCCGGATTAAACAGGCGATGGAGACAGCTAATTTGTGAGCTGACTCAAACCCCTTTGCATGTAGTCTGTCGTGCCCAGTTATAAACGGGATTAGGGCTACCTGCCTTTAGCTTTGTTTGCTCTTCATGCGTAATGCGCCCAGTTTGAGTCAACACGTACAGGGGCTGTCTCTGTAAAACCCCAACAATCCGTGCCTCTTTCTTTATTCTCTGTCCGTGCAGCAGATGTTACAGCACAAAGACCGACTGACAGAGCCTACCCGTATTTTCCATTGCTTCAAGCTCTGATTCTAATAACTGGTAACAGCCTACCCGTATTTACCATTGCTTCAAGCTCTGATTCTAGTAACTGGTAACAGCCTACCCGTATTTGCCATTGCTTCAAGCTCTGATTCTAGTAACTGGTAACAGCCTACCCGTATTTGCCATTGCTTCAAGCTCTGATTCTAATAACTGGTAACAGCTTACCCGTATTTATCATTGCTTCAAGCTCTGATTCTAGTAACTGGTAACAGCCTACCCGTATTTGCCATTGCTTCAAGCTCTGATTCTAGTAACTGGTAACAGCCTACCCGTATTTGCCATTGCTTCAAGCTCTGATTCTAGTAACTGGTAACAGCCTACCCGTATTTGCAATTGCTTCAAGCTCTGATTCTAGTAACTGGTAACAATTATAAATAATAATAATAAATGCATTTCTAATGCGCCGAATCCCTCCATGACTATACGCGTGTGAGGCTCAAAGCGCTACACGTGAAACATTACAAGAGGACCACCTGATTTAATAATGCATTGCATATTTTGATCTATCCCCCACCCCATCCCCTGCGTCCACACACACGCACATACGCATGTCTGTCTGATTCATTCACATATAACATGCGCAGATGTGCATGGGGTCCATCTTTCTGTATACAACACCCGATACGTTTCTGCTTTATCTTGCGTAGCACACAAAAGGCTCAAAAGAATACTGATCTTAATTATGCAACAAAAAGCATGGGCATATTTTGAGGGTAAACATCATTCTCAAGCAACAGACGGACAGAATCAACCGTAGGCAACTCCGGTCGTTGTTATTATGTTTGTGTGACGTCTTTCGAGACATCTACATTCATAACAGATTCGCAGTCTAAGAGTGCACAGTAACGTGCAGGCGAGTATTATTTATACAGAATGTATAATTTAAATAGATAATAGATATTCCTTTACATAACGAGAAACAGTCATCATCAGTAAAATCAAAGCTGGAAGTTTTCAATACAAAGGCAACACTGGAAAAACTTGTGAGAGCTACAATATGGAGTGGAGAGCATATGGACCCTCCCGGATGAATGGATCTTATCTTGAACCGAAGGAAGAGAGTGGGGCCGAGATACGGACGTGGACAAACAGACGCACGGACGGGGCTGAAGTAGGTTCAAGTCCAAGAACAAAGCAGCCCGGGGAAAAGAATAGTGGATTCATGTCAGCGCCTGGTGCAAGGTTTGGTGTGTTGAAAGACTTAGACTGGACGTCTGTGTTGCCAGCGTGCTGTTTCCATGGAGATCAAATGACCGGTGTTTAGTCAGCGTGAGCTAATAGCCTGGAGAATCTCTGTGTGTGTGTGTGTGTGTGTGTGTGTGTGTCTGTGTGTGTGTGTGTGTGTGTGTGTGTGTTTGTGTGTGTGTGTGTGTTTGTGTGTTGTGTTGGTGTGTGTGTGTGTGTGTGTGTGTGTGTGTGTGTGTGTGTGGGTGTGTGTGTGTGTGTGTGTGTGTGTGTGTGTGTGCGTGTGTGTGTGTGTGTGTGTGTGTGTGTGTGTGTGTGTGTGTGTGTAAGCACATGCAAGTGTACGGGCGTCTATACGTGTGTGTGTGTGTGCCGTGTGAGTGTGTGTGTGTGTGTGTGTGTGTGTGTGTTGTGTGTGTGTGTGTTGTGCTGTGTGTGTGTGTGTGTGTGTGTGTGTGTGTGTGTGTGTGTGTGTGTGTGTGTGTGTGTGTGTGTTTCGTGTATATATTATATGTCATGCATTTTTGTGTGTTTGTTTGTTTTAGTTTTTTGCGTATTATGTGTATATATGTGTTTCATGTCATGTGTATGAGCGCGTGCGCGTGCGTGCGTGCGTGCGCGCGTGCGTGCGTGTGTGTGTGTGTGTGTGTGTGTGTGTGTGTGTGTGTGTGTGTGTGTGTGCGTTGCGTGTGCGTGTGCGTGTGTGCGTTGCGTGCGTGTAAATGTGTGTACATGTGTGTGTGTGGGGGGGGGGGGGGGGGTGCTCAGCGGTCATTTTGTAATCCTGGCGGTTGGCGATAACACTAGAGTTCACGAACTTAGAGCTGATCGCGGCAGAATGTCTTGTTTATCGCTCTAAATCCCAGTTTGCAACATAACCCATTACACAAACGATCCCAGCTTTTACTCTTCAACGATGCAGCACTTCATGGAGTTTGCATAACGCAGGAAGAGGTGGACATAGTCCCTGTGTTTCATAGTGCTTGATGTGTTCACAGCACGGGGAGAGGTGAACAGCCTTTCAAGGCCTGTGTTCGATAGCACTGGGTTCATGACACAAGCAGTTATGGACAGCCTGTCACTGCCTGTCCTCGACAGCATTGGGACTGATAGCGCAGAGGGAGGTGCATGGGCAGCGTTCTAGTCCCTGTCTTCTACAGTGCTGAAGACCATCACACCAGCAGAGGTGTATATTATACATTCAGTACCAGTCTTTAACCCCTTCACTGCCATGTTGCCACTTGAAAACGACCAATAACAGTGCAAAATTTGAAACCCGTGACTGTTTCTGTCCTCTTTTTCGCACTAGCACGTGAAAGGATTTTCATCGAAACACATACAATTGGAAGTAGATATTATAGGAGCAGAAAATATACTGTTTGCGGGCGCGTCCGTGCTTCTTTCAGCCCGGAAATTTTGTCGGCTGGGGCAGTGAAGGGCAGTGAAGGGGTTAACAGGGCTCGGGTTCGTGACATTGGACTGATAACATGCATATCCTTCATCTCTATTCTCCTGCTCGACCACTTCGTTCCAGTGCCGACACCCGTCTCCTGAAACTTCCACTATATAAACACAAGACGAAAGGTGATCGTGCCTTCTCTCATTTTGGCCCTTCTGTCTGGAACTCACTGCCATCACACATTAGAAATGCTGCAACAATCACTACTTTCAAGTCCGCTCTGAAGACACATTTCTTCAGCCTGTATCACTCTGACTAACTCAGCCCTGTTCGATTTGATGTGTGTGTGTGTGTGTGTGTGTGTGTGAGAGAGAGAGAGAGAGAGAGAGAGAGAGAGAGAGAGAGAGAGAGAGAGAGACAGAGACAGAGACAGAGACAGAGACAGAGACAGAGACAGAGAGAGATAGAGATTTATGTTTACTTTTTGCTTTGTTTGTTTGATTTTTGTACATGTACCCATGTTCTTTGTAAAGCGCTGAGGGCTTTTTAAGAATTTGCGCTTTAGAAATGATCGTTATTATTATTATTAATATTATTATTATATTCATGTATATTCAGATGTTTCTCTAACGTTGCCCTTGAATTAATTCTAATGTTCGTCTGACTGACGATGATGGCCCTCTCTCGTCCTTTCTAGGAAGAACGTCCTGCGCTTCCTCTTTCAACGCCTCTCGCCTCCAGGCCATCGATGGTGTGATGGCCTTTGTTTTGTGGGCACACTGCAGGTAGTGTTTCAAGCTCCGCAACTCTTCTGATCTTTCGAGATGCATGACCACTTGTGACGGATGCTTTGCCCGTCAGTCTGTCTGTCTGTCTGCTCGGTCATTCCCCTTGACTACAGCATGTCCAGAGCAGTACATCTACAGGAGTTTGTGACTCAGGGAGTGATGTGTAGCCTTTCGCCTTGAGTCCCTGTCCTACAGCACTGGGCTCCATGACATAGGGGAACTGGATCCAAACACAAAAAGGTTCAAATGAGCGCTTATTTATTTTGACACGGACACACAGTATGCAAATTTTCGTGGAAATCCCCTTTGTCAAGCCACAAATCGACACTCAAACAACAGATAAACGGTTAAAAATGATGAGAGAAAAAATGATTTTTTTTTTGTTTTTTTTGTTTTTTTGTTTTGGGTCGCTTGTTCAAATAGGGGAACTGGGTATATTAGTTTGTAACGCCCAGTCAACTATGACGGTTACATCCGGCGTGACACAAGGAGATACAGGCATATTCAGTGCATATATTCTAAAGCATGTGGGTTCTGCACCTAACACAGTAGGTGATGGGTAGCCCTTCAATGCCTGTCTCCGACAGCTTTCGGTTCATAACACAGGGAGTAATAATCTTTTAAAGCCTCGACAGCACTCATTTTCACCACTCAGGGAGTGTAGATAGTCACTTGATGCCTGTGCTCGACAGCACTTGGTTCTACTCGTAACACTGAATGCTGGACAGCATTTCAGTCCCAGTCTTCGACGGCGTTGGGTTCATAAAACAGAGTGGTGGATATATTGTCTCTTAATGACAGTGTTCGGCAGCATTAGGAGTCATAGCACAGGGAGTGATGGGCAGTCTTTTAATGCCTGTGTTCGATAATGCCTGGTTTCATAGTAACACAGTACTGACTGTGCCTCTCTCTCTCTCTCTCTCTCTCTCTCTCTCTCTCTCTCTCTCTCTCTCTCCTCTCTCTCTCTCTCCTTCCACCACCACCACACACACACACACACACACACCACACACACACACACACACACACACCACACACACACACACACACACACACACACACACACCACACACACACACACACACACGCACACCACACACACACACACGCACACACACACACACACACACACACACACACACACACACACACACACACACACACACCAGTCCCAAAATCTGCCTCGCGGTAGCCCTTTTTTCGTCCTTTCAAGGAAGATCATGGAGCGCTTCCTCCTTCTATGCCTTTCTTCTCCAGGCGATCGATGGTCTTATGTCCTTGGCTTTTGGCCCGAAGTAGTGTCTCAAGCTCCTCAATACTTCAGATCTTCCGAGACGCAAGCCAAATGTGATGACTGTTTTTACCCGCCGGTCTATCTGAATAACGGCCTTGACTTCTTTGAAGGTTGCTCGTCTGCCCGAGCTCCTGCTCTTTATGTGTGCATTCCTTTGCCAGATTATCCCCGGTGTGATTGCCAAGTAAGTTGCAGTGGTAATTAAGGTATCCACCGCAAAAATACTGTGTGGGTTTTGTGAAGGAAGCGACTGTGTTGATTGTAAGAAGGAAGCGGCTGTGTGGGTTGTAAGAAGGAAGCGGCTGTGTGGGTTGTAAGAAGGAAGTGACTGTGTGGGTTGTAAGAAGGAAGCGACTGTGTGGGTTGTAAGAAGGAAGTGACTGTGTGGGTTGTAAGAAGGAAGTGACTGTATGGGTTGTAAGAAGGAAGTGACTGTGTGGGTTGTAAGGAGGAAGCGACTGTGTGGGTTGTAAGAAAAAAGCGACTGTGTGGGTTGTAGCGACTGTGTGGTTTGTAAGGAGGAAGCGACTGTGTGGGTTGTAAGAAGGAAGCGACTGTGTGGGTTTTGAGAAGGAAGCGACTGTGTGGGTTGTAGCGACTGTGTGGGTTGTAAGAAGGAAGCGACTGTGTGGGTTGTAGCGACTGTGTGGGTTGTAAGAAAAAAGCGACTGTGTGGGTTGTAGCGACTGTGTGGGTTGTAAGAAGGAAGCTAAGGGCGGATAACAAGTCGTTCAGTTCTTTGTCCTTTGCGCTCTGGGATCGTGCAGCAGGAACAGGACACCATGCAGTAACCAAGACGACACTGCTGTGGGTATCAATGCTGTTGCGCTATGCGCGGCATGATCTAATCTAATCTTCGTCCCATTCCATTTTGTTCCGGACTACCGGTGGCGTTAACTGTTTCCTTGCTTCAGCAAAAGATCTCATGCAAAACTCCAGGCTCCTTCATCTCCTTGGGGTCATCCATCAAACCATCCTTTGCCATTTTTTTCATTTTCCGCGATCCATGCGAACAACCGGAAGCTGTCGTCTGAACTTGATAATAAAGAAAGGAGTCGACCAAAGTGTGGAATTTTTGCGCTGGATTTTTAGTGAACTTGTATGTTGGCGGCCGTATTTCTTTATCGGTGTTCAGATTTACTACATTAACGTTTTTAGCGCAAATAACGACCACATTCGCGTTTGACGTTTGACGATGCAACTTCGGCTGAATCGATCGAGGCCATGGGGCTTTAACATCAGAGAAAGTCCGTTGTAAAACTCTCTCTCTCTCTCTCTCTCTCTCTCTCTCTCTCTCTCTCTCTCTCTCTCTCTCTCTCTCTCTCTCTCTCTCTCTCTCTCTCTCTCTCTCTCTCTCTCTCTCTCTCTCTCTCTCTCTCTCTCCTCCCCCTCTGTCCTCTGTAATGGGTCGTTAAATCTAGAACTATCCCCATCTCTCTCACCCTCATCTTCCTCCCCCCTCCCCCCCCCCCCCCCCCCCCCTCTCTCTCTCTCTCTCTTTGGCTTCCAACCCCCATACCCACACCTACCACCCACACCCGCCGCCCACACACACGTACCTTTTTGTTTATTTCTCTCTATCTCTCTTTCTCTCCTCCTCTTTTCTTCTCTATGGAGTATCTTTCTTCTCCATGGAGTATCCTCCACATTATCTGTCCAGATAGAATGCCGCACATCAGGTCCAGTCGAGTTCCCTTGGACTTCACCATTTGCCATATATCTTCTGCAAAAATAATAAACGTTATTAATTAGCCAGACAAGGAGATTCTCGGAATAATCGGTGTCCATCTCTTACTTGGAACTGTGCTGGGTTAGTTTTCAGACACGAGCTTCATTTCACAAAACAACAATGCAGGTGCGCTAAATGCTCTTGTCTCCTTTGCAATCACTCTGCGCTTTTCGTTAATAACATTATATTATGTGCCTCGCCTTGGCTCAGTTTCAGCCAAAGAGAGAACGGCAAAAGACGAACGGGAAAAGTGTTCTGTCAAGTGTGCGATTACTCGCTCCTAGGCTAGTTTAATTTTAATTTTTTCAGTTCTCTTAAACATAGTTTGCTGTGTTTGTCTCCTTTTGCTTGTGTGTGTGTGTGTGTGTGTGTGTGTGTGTGTGTGTGTGTGTGGTGTGTGTGTGTGTTGTGTGTGTGTGTGTGTTGTGTGTGTGTGTGTGTGTGTGTGTGTGTGTGTGTGTGTGTGTGTGTGTGTGTGGGGTGTGTGTGAGAGAGAGGTGAGAGGAGGTGGAGAGAGAGAGAGAGAGACAGAGAGAGAGACGACAGAGAGAGAGAGTGTGTGTGTGTGTGTGTGTGTGTGAGAGGGGAGAGAGAGAGAGAGAGAGAGAGAGAGGGGAGAGAGAGAGAGAGAGAGAGAGAGAGAGACAGACAACAGAAGACAGCAACAGACAAGAAAGAATTGGGTGTGTGTGTGTGTGTGTGTGTGTGTGTGGGGTGTGGAGAGGAGAGAGAGAGAGAGAGAGAGAGACGAAGACAGAAGAGAGAGAGTGTGTGGGTGTGTGTGTATGTGTGTGTGAGGAAGAGAGAGAGAGAGAGAGAGAGAGAGAGAGAGAGAGAGAGAGAGAGAGAGAATCAATATTTTATTTTATGTCTGCTCACAGCAAGGCGATAGGAGACCCAAACACAACCAAAAAACAACAACACCAATTTGTTATCCCCAACTCCGGTTCTTTTGTCCTATTTTCAAGTAACGTTTTCCTGTTGTTGCGGGTCACATAACACTGTTGCGCAGTTTTAAGAGGTGTCGCATACGTGGGTATGGAAGAGAATTTCAACTGAGTGGAGGGATGCTTGATCCCTCACGTGGGGCCAGACAACACAAGGACTGCATGCTGAAGCTCTGTCGTTGTTATCCTGGCAAGCAGCCAAGTTTATGTCGACGCTGAATGCTGTTTTCTGTCTTGGCCTATACTGACCACATTTTATCTATAACACAGTTATTATAATCTGAAACATAATTGACTGCTAGCTGTCTGAAACAAGATTCAAACTCACAAAAGGGTTTAAACACACACACACACACACACACACACACACACACACACACACACACACACACACACACACACACACAACCACCACTAACAACAACAACAACAACTAAAAAGGTATTATGTATATAAACCTAATATTTTTTACATAAAAATAATAGAGAAATCACGCCGCCCTATATATACATATATATGTGCGTGTGTGTTTGCGTGCGTGCGTGCATGTGCGTGCGTGCGTGCGTGCGTGCGTGCGTGCGTTGTGTGTGTGTGTGTGTGTGTGTGTGTGTGCGTGCGAGCGTGCATGCATGTGTCTGTGTGTGCGTGCGTGCGTGAATACGTGCATGCGTGCGTGTGTGTGCGTGCGTGCGTGTGTACGCACACACACACACACACACACACACACACACACACACACACACACACACACACACACACACACACTCACGCACACACACACACACACAAGGAATATGCAACTAGCATGAGCGAAGAAGAAGGAGGGGGGGGAGTCTCTTACTCTCAGCGTTTTTTTCTCCCTTTTCTTCCTTCTTCCTCTTTTTCTTCTTCCTTTCATTCCTCCTCCTCTTCCTTCTGCCCTTCCTCTCGCTCCGCCTCTTCCCCATGCTAACCCTGGTGCTCAGCAGGCAGACAAGAGACGCACAAAAGATCAGGGCTCCGATAGCAGGAACTGATCGGTACCTGAAGCCTTGTAGAGACGATGATTGACGACGGCCCGATGGCCGCCAGGGTGGCAATTTTCCGGATTGGAAGTAGGTTTTCATCTGACCGCAGACACGTGGACAACAACCGACGGCCTACAGCCTCCGTGGCCCCAGACGACGCAAGCCCCTTACCCGTCTATCTTAAATGCCACAAGTCT
>JABMCL010003469.1:317500-322500 GCA_018857735.1 Alviniconcha marisindica | reverse complement strand
TAACATTTAACTTTCGGACATCATTATAATTATGTCCCTGGCAAAGGGCTTCCCATTTAAGCTTTGCTGCAGGACATCATATAATTTTGCGCTGGGAAAGCGCCTCCCACTTAAATTCTGTTGTCGGACATCATTATGATATACTTCGCAAATTGCCTCCCATTTAACTTTTGCTGTAGGACATCATATGGTTTGTCCTTGGCAAAGTGCCTCATATGCAATATTGTTTTGCTGTAGGACATCATATGATTTGTCCTTGGCAAAGTGCCTCATATGAATATTGTTTTTCTGTAGGACATCATATGATTTGTCCTTGGCAAAGTGCCTCATATGCAATATTGTTTTGCTGTAGGACATCATATGATTTGTCCTTGGCAAAGTGCCTCATATGCAGTATTGTTTTGCTGTAGGACATCATATGATTTGTCCTTGGCAAAGTGCCTCATATGCAGTATTGTTTTGCTGTAGGACATCATATGATTTGTCCTTGGCAAAGTGCCTCATATGCAGTATTGTTTTGCTGTAGGACATCACATGATTTGTCCTTGGCAAAGTGCCTCATATGCAATATTGTTTTGCTGTAGGACATCACATGATTTGTCCTTGGCAAAGTGCCTCATATGCAATATTGTTTTGCTGTAGGACATCACATGATTTGTCCTTGGCAAAGTGCCTCATATGCAATATTGTTTTGCTGTAGGACATCACATGATTTGTCCTTGGCAAAGTGCCTCATATGCAATATTGTTTTGCTGTAGGACATCACATGATTTGTCCTTGGCAAAGTGCCTCATATGCAATATTGTTTTGCTGTAGGACATCACATGATTTGTCCTTGGCAAAGTGCCTCATATGCAATATTGTTTTGCTGTAGGACATCACATGATTTGTCCTTGGCAAAGTGCCTCATATGCAATATTGTTTTGCTGTAGGACATCACATGATTTGTCCTTGGCAAAGTGCCTCATATGCAATATTGTTTTGCTGTAGGACATCACATGATTTGTCCTTGGCAAAGTGCCTCATATGCAATATTGTTTTGCTGTAGGACATCACATGATTTGTCCTTGGCAAAGTGCCTCATATGCAATATTGTTTTGCTGTAGGACATCACATGATTTGTCCTTGGCAAAGTGCCTCATATGCAATATTGTTTTGCTGTAGGACATCACATAATTTGTCCTTGGCAAAGTGCCTCATATGCAATATTGTTTTGCTGTAGGACATCATATGATTTGTCCTTGGCAAAGTGCCTCATATGCAATAATTATAAATGTGTAATTTTGTCCTGCTGTGACCCTGAGCGGTTGACAGGACATTAAAATCCACGAATTAACTGACCAAAATAGGCCTATATTCCAGATAAACCTCTGCAGAATGTTGCGGCAACAGTATAAAGAGTGTGACATAAAAAGGGTCAAAAGTAAGTTGCTCTGTTTTCGCACAGCAGTAGGAGGCAGCGGGAATGGAGGATGCTTTTCACGGCGCTCAAATAAAAAATAAAACCTCCTGTCAGTCCCTTACAAAATTGAATACATTTTTTAAGCAAATTTCCACGTGTTTTGGCCAAAAAATACCATCAAATCCATTTTCTCTCACTATGTGCCTCTGTTTATCGAGGTGGAGACTTCATTTTATGATGTCGCTAACATCCTTATTTACGAGAGACAGGAGAACTTGAGGATGGGGGGGATGGGGGGGGGAGAGGAGGGGGGGGTTGTTTTCCGTGTCAAAACGTAGCTGCACTCCAAAGCCCTGGCAAGACAGATGAGACGACCCGGATGAGCCAGACCAGAGACTTCCTTTGCAGTTCCGGAAAGGGAAAAAATGGGATGATCGATGACGGTGATCAGTAATCAACGTTCACCTGCCCACGCACCTGATCTTCTTCAGGCGCAGCGAAGGATTAAAAGCCGTAATTTTCTGACAACCTGCTTCTTGGTACGAGAAAGGGTCGACGGCGGGCCTGGCATTAACCTTTTTCATGCAAAAGCAAAAACAAAAGTTATACTGCTGGTGCCATGTCCTTTCGAGAAACGTCTCGAAGACGGCTTAAAGCTAATTAGAATGTTCGCTTTTTTGAGAACTGTGCGAATACACGGATATCTGACAGAAGGACAGATAACGAGAAAATGTTCTCCTTTTTCTTTTCTTTCTTCTTCTTCTTCTTCTTCTTCTTCTTCTTCTTCTTCTTCACTTTGTTCAACATGGAATGCATCAAACCAAGGAAGTTAAACAGGAACTCAGGTTGAAGCTGATGAGAAATATTTCGTTTTCAGATGTGTCTAGAGGCAAAACAACAAAATTAAAAATTGCGTCAGTTTGAGATGTCGCGTCTAGAAAAGATACCTCTAAACACCAACTCATTAGGAAAGGAAGTTGAGCTTGAATAGTTAATTTTGCTTTCGGTGATCGGCTGAGGAGGAGAAGGAGGATAACGACGAAGAGGAAGACGATAACAGCTGCGGCGACTGCACAAACACCGACGTCGACAACAATGGGGATGGTTCTGATGATAATTGTACGACTGGAACTGTGATAGCGGCCTAGCTGTCTGTCGGTAGAGCATCACCTGGGAAGGCTGGTGTCAGTAGCTAACAATGCTTCTTCGTCCACCAGTCGCTAACAATTCATTAACTGCCTGTTTTTGTTGTTCTGTGTTGCTTGTTTGTTTGTTTATGTGTTTGTCTGTTTGTGTGTGTGTGTGGGGGTGGGGTGGTGGTGAGAGAGAGAGAGTGTGTGTGTGTGTGTGTGTGCGTATGTGTGTGTGTGTGTGCGTGTGTTTGTATGTGTGCGTGCGTGCGTGCATGCGTGCGTGCGTGTGTGTGTGTGTGTGTGTGTGTGTGTGTGTGTGTGTGTGTGTGTGTGTGTGTGTGTGTGTGTGTGTGTGTGTGTGTGTGTGTGTGTACGTGTGTGTGTGTGTGTGTGTGTGTGTGGTGTTGTTGTTGTTGGTGGTGGTTTCATTCGTTTTGTTTCGATTCCCTATCACCCACCCCACCCTTTCTCAGGATGTCACTAATTAACTGATTAACGGAAATGTTACTCTGGAGTAATGGGAAGCTTGAATAAGCCGATGTTTCCTTTCAGTTTGGGTTGTATCACGTGGCAGAGAGTGTTTAAGTCGGAAATAGACTATTCGACTGGCCTATACGCATTCAAAGTTATAGACTCGTTTTTATATGCTTAAGCAAGCTAAACCGTCAACGCCGTATAAAAATGGCGGCTCTGATCTAAACATAAACACAAGACAATAGTTATTTCGGATGCTATTAACGACTCACGCACTGGGAGCCGGACTTACAGACTCTTTAGCAAATCGGAATTAGGAGCTATGCGCCTTTTGCTTTATGTGCTCATCGTGCATACGGGCCCAGAATGAACCTGCATTATGATGGACAGAGATGTGAGTCTTCGTAATGTTTCAATATCTGTAATGGCAGTCACAAGACAGTGTCCACAAACCGCAACGTTTGAAGAGAGAGGACAGCCGAAGTGGAATCGAACCGAGGTCCTTCTGCTTACCAGCCTACCGCCTAACCGCTGGGCCAAGCCGTTTCATTCTGAAGCGTGCTTCGTTCGACGTGCTTAAATTTTGTTTGATACAGGCATGTGGTTAAAGAGACTTTTTCTGCGGCTGTTGACCTTTTTGTGTGTCTTGCTTGCGTGTCCATGTCCTTCCCAATGCTTCTCCTCTGCGGAACTCTTCCTAGCTTGAGTGTGTCACGGACTGTTTCAAAATAGACCCAAAAAAACGTTAGCTGATTTCTGTGTCTAGACGCTTGTATTTGTTTTCCACAGTAAACAACAGGCCATTCGTACTTTCATCTCCTCAGAAATGATGTCTGAGCCGTCTCCCATTCGTGACAAACGAGCAGCCGCGTCCTTGACCTTTCATGCCAAACTGTGCTAGCCTTAGGCAGCGGAGGCCAGTCTAACCTGCCAATACACAAAAGATCGAGAGAGCAAGGATTAGCAGTGTAGAGGCTGGAATGTTTACAGATGGAAAACCCGAGATGGGGCGAGTGAAATCGACACCAGCTCGCCGAGATGTAGAGGAGGTTAGAGAAGGTTCCTGGCGTCTGTGTGATCCCGGGGAATGGCCGAAGACCTTGGCTCGAGGAGCGACCCGCATCATTCCCTCGGCTCTCGTCATCCGTCATACGCACGTCCACCCCGTCTGCCCTCCGGACAGCAGGGAGCAAGGTGAGCTGGCACCAGAACTGAAACAGTTGTGGATCAGAGACAAAGCAGGGGGCGGGGCGATCTACACACGCCCTGGGCACAGACAATAACTGTTCCACGCTGTATGTCATGGCTAAACTATAGGGATAATAAAAACATTAATGTATTTATAAAGCGCACAATTTTGTTCGTGGAGACTATTCCAAGCGCATACACACACAGACATGTACATTATGCACACACGAGCATACTGACTATATACAAAAGAAATATATCTAATACTTAATTTACACGCAACTTAAAACGGGCAGCAGGGACTTGGATGAAGACAGCAGCACGGAAAACTGTCTAACGGGAACAGTCATTTCTAACGGTGTGACTGTTTATTGAATGACTGAAACAGTCATTTCTAACGGTGTGACTGTTTATGACTGTTTAGTGAATGACTGAAACAGTCATTTCTAACGGTGTGACTGTTTATGACTGTTTAGTGAATGACTGAAACAGTCATTTCTAACGGTGTGACTGTTTATGACTGTTTAGTGAATGACTGAAACAGTCATTTCTAACGGTGTGACTGTTTATGACTGTTTAGTGAATGACTGAAACAGTCATTTCTAACGGTGTGACTGTTTATGACTGTTTAGTGACTGGCTGAAACAGTCATTTCTAACGGTGCGACTGTTTAGTGAATGACTGAAATATTCCTGTCTAGCAGTGTAGCTGTACAGTGAATGATTGAAATGATCATGTCTAACAGTGCGAGTATATCGAGTGGTTGAACTAATTTGAATATATCGAGCGCGTCCGTTTCGCGA
>JABMCL010003469.1:302500-310000 GCA_018857735.1 Alviniconcha marisindica | reverse complement strand
ACGAGACCCCATAACGAATGCGGAGCTAGATCCATTGTTTCGCTTTTTGCAGTGGTTTCCTTCATGAAATACTCGTCTGTCTGTTCCTTCTTGTGATTAAGCCATGTTCTGCCAAAAATGTGCGTACTTTTTATGTTGCTTCTGTTAATAATAAAAAAAGGAGCTGTTTTATGTATTTTTGTTATTATTCGTTCTGTATCACCTCCTGCGTGCTTTCAATTACGCCGGTAAGGGTGTTTCGTCTTTTTCTGTAAAAAACAAAACAACTTCATCATTATGACGACTGTGTCACTCTTTATAGACATTACGCACACAGACTGCAGATCGCAAAATGGCAGCACTGACAGTTATGTTTTCGCGACTTTGAAACGTCGATTTTCACAAACAGAACTAGAAATCAATGAAAAACGCTTGTGTGTCTCCTTAAAAATGTTGTTATTCCGTTCGTCCTGTCAATAGGCCGGTGATGCTTGCTCGGTTCGTTGCCCCTTTAAACATTGCGTGCCTTGTGATGCAAATTATCTGTCGTTCATTGCGTTGGGTCAGGTCCATGCAGGAAATCGTCCTGAGGTGACCCTGTGGGGCCAGCTCCAAGCACTGGTTTACGACATCCTTCCTCCAACCACTGCATCACTGGTCATGCCACAGGTCTCCAAGATGACAGCTGTGTGCTGTTCTTTGTTTGTTGTTGTTGTAGCTGTTTTGTGTTTGTTTGTTTGTTTGTCGTTGTTGTTTGTTTCTTTGTTGTTGTTTTGTTTTGTTTTTTGTTTGTTTCTTTGTGGTTGTTGTTGTTGTTTTGGGGGGCGTGGGGGGGGGGGTCTTTTCTTTTTCTTGGTGCTTTGTTTTTGTTTTATTTGTTTCTTGGTGTTCCAATGGCAGTATGTTTGTAAGAGACAACTGAAATAGAGAGAGACTTTGTTGCTTAACGTCCACGGAGGCGAAAAGGCCTATTAGGGACGGGGACGAGTGGGAAAAGGGGGACAGAAGAGTGAAACCTCGAAACAGGCGCCAGATCGGAAGGCAAAGGCTGCCGTGGACCGCCGCCAGAACAACAAAATGTTAAGGCAGTGTCCGTCCGGCATTGCGCAGCGACCACCGCACCATGCAATTGCTGTCCCAACTGCTATGCAGAACAAAGTCACAAAGATAATGTCCGTAGCTCCGCCGTTGGGAAACAACTGAAGCAAAAGAAGTCCAAATTTCTAGCCCAGCTTCACCTCCCTGCTCTTGATCTATTCTGGGCTTCTTCGTGAGAGTCCAGCTCACTTCCCTGCTCTTGATCTATTCTGGGCTTCTTCGTGAGAGTCCAGCTCACCTTCCTGCTCTTGATCTATTCTGGGCTTCTTCGTGAGAGTCCAGCTCACCTCCCTCCTCTTGATCTCGCCTGGACTCTGCTAACTGAAATAATATCAGGCGTTTTTTATATAACCGCCCACACTGCTAACGACAGCACGGAAAAACCCGAAACCGTCTGAATAAGACGGAATGATCTTTTTACCCGGGGCAGGCGCTCCTCGTGTTTACGTGCGTGCTTGGACGCTATGTTGCTTCCACAGTCTTTATTAGTACCCACATCTTTCGGAGGGCGCTGACAGCATCGGTGGGCAAACGCGTGGAGTTTAGGAGTGCCGCCACACACTCTGAGCATCGCTTTCCGGCACCTTTCTCCAAACTCTGCCAGAACTGGCTACGCTAGTGAAGGGGCACTCCTTATCTCCACGCAGCTGTCCACCGACGCTGTCAACGCCTTCCGGAAGGTTTAAGTAATAATAATACTGCCAGGAAGCAACATAGTTCAGGAGCTGTGTGAGAGTCGAGGTGGCCGTCCTGAGCTGTCCGTCCTAACGAGCCTTCTGGTTTCCGTGGACGTAAAGCTATATTGAACCATGCTTCGGCATTGGTCACAGCTTGTCCCTAATATGTCAACTGACATCTGAGGACATTAAGCAACACTACCTACCTACCTACCCGGAAGCAACATAGCGGTAAAGCACGCACCTAAACGTGAGGCGCGTCCGCCCCGAGTGAAAAAAAAAGGGCGATCCGTCTGGATTCAAAGGATTTTCGTTTTAATTCTGCTGGTGTAAGCAACATGGGCGATTATGAAAGAAACGCCTGATAAACTTGAGTTGTCTGTTACAAACTTATTGCCATTTAAGCACCATCGAAAAACAGTCCGTTAGCTGACATGTTTTCGGAGACCTATGGCGTAATCAATTATGGTAGTGCTTGGAGGAAGGATGTCGTAAACCAATGCTTGGAGTTTGGCAGTGGCCCTTTAGTTGTGTAACTAGTTATGGCAGAGTTTGGAGGAAGGGAGCCGGTGCCTGAGGGACTGACGGGACGTTAAGTTCTGATTACTCACTAACAACCTTGCAGGAAACTCCAGCAGATGATACAAAATGTTCAGAGCTAGTAGTCCTTAGTCGTGAGCCGGTTTGGCCTAGCGGTAAGGCGGTAGGCTGGTAAGCAGAGGGACCTCGGTTCAAATCTGCTTCGGCACTCCTTTCACTTCAAAGGTTGTGGTCTGTGGACACTGTCTTGTGACTTTGTCCTTCACAATTATGAAACATTAAAATGGCTCTCATCGCTGCCCACCTTAATGCAGACGTCATTCTGGTGGTTGACAGTGTAGCGATAGGTATATAATCTCCCTCTCCCCCCACCTCCATACCCCCTCCCCCCTTCTCCCCGTCCCTAACAACCCCTATGGTTTCCGTGGACGTTAAGCACCGTGTTTACTTACTTACTTAGTCTTCGGTCCTCAGTCCCTAATAGGCCGCCTCGCCTCTATGGACGTTAAGCAAAATTATTCTTAGTCCTTAGAAGCTTAAAGATTTGCGACGACCATCTTTAATCTTACGACCGAACACTACCCAAATTAATCGCGGTTCCTTTGAACTGACTAGGATTACGTCTTAACCTCCCAGTCCCCACAGCTTTCGCCTCGTGGATCTTCCTGAGCTGGTACCGTCGTCACTGGCAGCACAACGTCCAGACAACGCCACATCCGGTCTGTCTCACCAGCATCCACAGCGAGTGTTCACACCCTATATTATTTTTTGTCGGCGTTCGTATCAAAAGCCCGACCTCACGCACAGCTCAGAGGGTCCCTTTTTTTTCTTCTTTTTATTATTATTCATTTTTAACAACCAATTCCCACTGTCGTCTTGCCCCCCTTTTGTGACACCCGACCCCCACTCCCACCCACCCCTTTTCTTCTCTCTCTCTCTCCCCTCTCTCTCTCTCTCTCTCTCTGTCTCTCTCTCTCTCTCTCTCTCTCTCTCTCTCTCTCTCTCTCTCTCTCTCTCGGTATTGTTTTGTTTTATTGGTTTGGGTGATGTGGCATGCTTTGTTTTGTCTTGTTTTGTTTTTGGCAAAGCATATTTTCTAAAGTGTCAGACTCCTTCATCTCCGACTAGTCAGTCAAGCTTACTGCGCCGTTTTAATAGAATTCCAATCTTCTAGTCTTCTTCCTCGCTTTCCCCCTTCCCAGAATCCCACTCTTTCAGTCTTTCCTTTCTTCTCCTTCTTCTCCCCCCCTACCCTCCCCCCCCCCCCCTATTGGTTTCATCTTTCCCAGAATTCTGCAATCTTCCATCGTCGCTTTTATCTTTCTTTTCAACAATTCCGACCATCCAATCTTCCTTCATCGTTTTCGTCTTACCGAGAAGACCAATTACTATAGCACTGATCTCTGAACTTAGCAGTAATTATATGGAACAATAATACTGAACTGTTTATGCTGGTATCACCTGTCGAAATGTTGGTCTGGTTCTTTTTCTTTTTCTTTGTTCTTTCTTCCCAAGTCTCTCTCTCTCTCTCTCTCTCTCTCTCTCTCTCTCTCTCTCTCTCTCTCTCTCTCACACACACACACACACACACACACACACACACACACACACACACACACACACACACACACACACACACACACACACACAAGAAACACACACACACACACACACACACCACTGCCGCGACACTGACAAAAGCATACACATACTCATAGAAATACTCTCCGTTTCAGTCGTTCACTCCTGTCTCTTTCACACACAAACACACACAAACACACACGCACGCACGCACGCACGCACACGACACACACACACACACACACACACAATTAAATAATCTCTCCCACTCTCACAGATTTCGTTCTCGCTCGCTCGCTCTCTGCTCGTCTCTGAAACTGTGAACAAACCAAAGGACAAGTGCCCATAGATGTGGAAACTGCGGGAAGATGGAGACACAGAGCCAGTAGGTATCGCAGCAACACGGGTCTCTTCGGAGCTGCACTTGTTGCATGTGCTGTTCGTTGGGAGTGGCGGGAGGGGAGGGGGAGGGGGCAGATGCTATTTTTAGCGTCACGAGCTTTGCGTGCCAGTTTCACGCGCACGAGGCGGTGCACTCCCAGGCCAAGGCGTGTTAGAGGGGAGGGTAGAGGGAGTGTAAACTTCATCGTTTCATCGGTATTCTCAAACATGTAGTGGTTTGTAATAAATTTGATTGTCTCATCGGTATTCTCAAGCATGTAGTGGTCTGTAATAAACTTCATTGTCTCATCGGTATTCTCAAGCATGCTGTGGTCTGTGATAAACTTCATCGTTTCATCGGTATTCACAAGAATGTAGTGGTCTGTAATAAACTTCATCGTCTCATCGGTATTACCAAGCATGTAGTGGTCTGTAATAAACTTCATTGTCTCATCGGTATTATCAAGCATGTAGTGGTCTGTAATAAACTTCATTGTCTCATCGGTATTCTCAAATGTAGTGGTCTGTAATAAACGTCATTGTCTCATCGGTAGTCTCAAGCATGTAGTGGTCTTTAATAAACTTCATCTTCTCATCGGTAGTCTCAAGCATGTAGTGGTCTGTGATAAACTTCATTGTCTCAACGATATTCACAAGCATGTTGCGGTCTGTAATAAACTTCATAGTCTCATCGGTATTCTCAAGCGTGTAGTGATCTGTAGTAAACTTCAACGTCCTATCGGTATTATCAAGCATGTGTGTAATAAACTTCATCGTCTCATCGGTATTCTCAAGCGTATTGTGGTCTGTAATAAACTTCATCGTCTCATCGGTATTCTCAAGCATGTAGTAGTCTGTAATAAACTTCAATGTTTGATCGGTATTGTCATGCATGTAGTGGTCTGTGATAAACTTCATTGTCTCATCGGTATTCTCAAGCATTTAGTTGTCTGTAATAAACTTCATTGTCTCGTCGGTATTCTCAAAGGTAGTGGTCTGTAATAAACTTCATTGTCTCATCGTTATTCTCAAGCATGTAGTGGTCTGTAATAAACTTCATCGTCTCATCGGTATTCTCCAAAGGTAGTGGTCTGTAATAAACTTCATCGTCTCATCGGTATTCTCAAGCATGTAGTGGTCTGTAATAAACTTCATGTCTCATCGGTATTCTCAAGCATGTAGTGGTCTGTAATAAACTTCATCGTCTCATCGGTATTCTCAAGCATGTAGTGGTCTGAAATTTTAAAACTTCATTGTCTCATCGGTATTCTCAAGCATGTAGTGTCTGTAATAAACTTCATCGTCTCATCGGTATTCTCAAGCATGTGGGGTAATAAACTTCATCGTCTCATCGGTATTCTCAAGCATGTATTGTGGGTCTGTAATAAACTTCATTGTCTCATCGGTATTCTCAAGCATGTAGTGGTCTGTAATAAACGTCATCGTCTCATCGGTATTCACAAGCATGTGTGTAATAAACTTCATCGTCTCATCGGTATTCTCAAGCATGTAGTGGTCTGTAATAAACTTCATTTTCTCATCGGTATTCTCAAGCATGTAGTGGTCTGTAATAAACTTCATAGTCTCATCGGTATTCTCAAGCATGTAGTGGTCTGTAATAAACTTCATCGTCTCATCGGTATTCACAAGCATGTGTGTAATAAACTTCATCGTCTCATCGGTATATCAAGCATGTAGTGGTCTGTAATAAACTTCATTGTCTCATCGGTATTCTCAAGCATGTAGTGGTCTGTAATAATCTTCATGGTCTCATCGGTATTCTCAAGCATGTAGTGGTCTGTAATAAACTTCATCGTCTCATCGGTATTCTCAAGCATGTAGTGGTCTGTAGTGATCTGTAATAAACTTCATAGTCTCATCGGTATTCTCAAGCGTGTAGTGATCTGTAGTAAACTTCAACGTCCTATCGGTATTATCAAGCATGTGTGTAATAAACTTCATCGTCTCATCGGTATTCTCAAGCGTATTGTGGTCTGTAATAAACTTCATCGTCTCATCGGTATTCTCAAGCATGTAGTAGTCTGTAATAAACTTCAATGTTTGATCGGTATTGTCATGCATGTAGTGGTCTGTGATAAACTTCATTGTCTCATCGGTATTCTCAAGCATTTAGTTGTCTGTAATAAACTTCATTGTCTCGTCGGTATTCTCAAAGGTAGTGGTCTGTAATAAACTTCATTGTCTCATGGGTTATTCTCAAGCATGTAGTGGTCTGTAATAAACTTCATCGTCTCATCGGTATTCACAAGCATGTGTGTAATAATCATCGTCTCATCGGTATATCAAGCATGTAGTGGTCTGTAATAAACTTCATTGTCTCATCGGTATTCTCAAGCATGTAGTGGTCTGTAATAATCTTCATGGTCTCATCGGTATTCTCAAGCATGTAGTGGTCTGTAATAAACTTCATTGTCTCATCGGTATTCTCAAGCATGTAGTGGTCTGTAGTGATCTGTAATAAACTTCATAGTCTCATCGGTATTCTCAAGCGTGTAGTGATCTGTAGTAAACTTCAACGTCCTATCGGTATTATCAAGCATGTGTGTAATAAACTTCATCGTCTCATCGGTATTCTCAAGCGTATTGTGGTCTGTAATAAACTTCATCGTCTCATCGGTATTCTCAAGCATGTAGTAGTCTGTAATAAACTTCAATGTTTGATCGGTATTGTCATGCATGTAGTGGTCTGTGATAAACTTCATTGTCTCATCGGTATTCTCAAGCATTTAGTTGTCTGTAATAAACTTCATTGTCTCGTCGGTATTCTCAAAGGTAGTGGTCTGTAATAAACTTCATCGTCTCATCGGTATTCTCAAGCATGTAGTGGTCTGTAATAAACTTCATCGTCTCATCGGTATTCTCAAGCAGGTAGTGGTCTGTAATAAACTTCATCGTCTCATCGGTATTCTCAAGCATGTAGTGGTCTGTAATAAACTTCATTGTCTCATCGGTATTCTCAAGCATGTAGTGGTCTGTAATAAACTTCATGTCTCATCGGTATTCTCAAGCATGTAGTGGTCTGTAATAAACCTCATTGTCTCATCGGTATTCTCAAGCATGTATGGTCTGTATAAACTTCATTGTCTCTGGGTATTCTCAAGTGTAGTGGTCTGTAATAAACTTCATTGTCTCATCGGTATTCTCAAGCAGTTTTTAGTGGTCTGTAATAAACTTCATCGTCTCATCGGTATTCTCAAGCATGTAGTGGTCTGTAATAAACTTC
>JABMCL010003469.1:257500-275000 GCA_018857735.1 Alviniconcha marisindica | reverse complement strand
ACTCGAAGCGACTCGCACTGTGAGCCGGTTTGGCTTAGCGCTAAGGCGTTAGGCTGGTAAGCAGAGGGACCTCGGTTCGAATCCGCTTCGGCTCTCCTTTCTCTTCAAAAGTTGTGGTCTGTGGACACTGTCTTGTGACTTTGTCCATCACAATTAATGAAAAATTAAAGTGGCTCTCATCGCTGCCCATCTTAATGCAGGAGTCATTCTGGTGGTGATAATGTAGCGATAGGTATATATCTCCCCCCCCCCCTCCCCCCGTCCCCCCCCCCCCCCCCCCCCCCCCCCCCCCTTCTCCCCGTTCCTAATAAGCCTTATGGTTTCTGTGGACGTTAAGCATCATGTTTACTTACTTGAAGCGACTCGCACTAATATAACCGTGTTGTTTGACTGGGCGTAAAACACCAACTTACTTACTCGAGGCGACTTTTGTCAAACGGGTGTACGAGACATGCAGCAACTTTACGGCAAGGATTTTATTTGTCGTACAAACATAAATGACAACATCACATAAATGACTACATCACACACACACACACACACACACACACACACACACACACACACACACACACACACACACACACACACGAACGCACGCACGCACGCACGCACGCACGCACGCACACACACACACACACACACACACACACACACACACACATGGACTGATAGACGTGAAGAACAGCGTTGGTTTGTTGAAATATTTTGAGAGAGAAAAAAGTGTCTTGAGTTTGCTTTTCAAGGAAAATAGAGTAGCAGAGTGCCTGATGTCTTGGGGGAGGTTGTTGCAGATGTGGGGACGGAGGTGTGAGAAAGGGCGATTCGATTTCTGCATGGTGACTTTTGTTTTTGTTGCTGTCGTCTCAGTTCTGTGACTCACCCTACATGCTAACAACGGAACACATCAGGTAAATCAGATAGGTGCAGGTTAATATTCCTATGGGCAATGAAGCTTGTGATTTATGAACACAGTCTAAATATGGCGACTGTGTTCTTCACCACGACAGATGTTGCCTCAGCATAGAGATCGGGTGGTGGGAATTCTTTACCTTTTCATTTCCCCCCATTGTCATTGTACTATGTATCATAACTGTGTTTGTCTGTTGCCTAGTTGAAGGAATGTGTTCCCAAAAGTGTGCACGTTGTTTTATATAGTCCCTTTAAAACAAGCATTTTTCTTCTTTCCTTTTTTCTAACCTTTTATGTGTTTTAGTGGCCTTTTCTGTCAGAACGCTGGCTTACCTGTAATACTTATCATATACCCTTCACCTCACTGTGATATTTATGACATACCGTTCACCTCACCTGTGATACTTATGACATACCATTCACCTCAGCTGTGATACTCATGATGTACCGTTCACCTCACCTGTGAAGCTAATGGCATACTATTCACCTCACCTGTAATATTTATGATATACCGTTCACCTTACCTGTTATACTTATGACACAACATTCACCTCACCTGTGATACTTATGGCATACTATTCACCTCAGCTGTGATACTTATGACATACCTTTCACCTCGCCTGTGACACTTATGGCATACCATTCACCTCACCTGTGATACTTATGACATACCCTTCATCTCACCTGTAATCAATCAAATATCGATCAAATAAATCTATATTATTGATCAATATACAATGCATAAAAGTGAAAATCTTGCTTTTACATACCATTCACCTCACCTGTGATACTTATGACATACCATTCACCTCGCCTATACTTATGACATACCATTCACCTCGCCTGTGATACTTATGACATACCATTCACCTCGCCTGTGATACTTATGACATACCATTCACCTCGCCTGTGATACTTATGACATACCATTCACCTCGCCTGTGATACTTATGACATACCATTCACCTCGCCTGTGTTTCTTATGACATACCATTCACCTCGCCTGTGTTACTTATGACATACCATTCACCTCGCCTGTGTTACTTATGACATACCATTCACCTCGCCTGTGTTACTTATGACATACCATTCACCTCGCCTGTGATACTTATGACATACCATTCACCTCGCCTGTGATACTTATGACATACCATTCACCTCGCCTGTGATACTTATGACATACCATTCACTTCGCCTGTGATACTTATGACATACCATTCACTTCGCCTGTGATACTTTTGACATACCATTCACCTCGCCTGTGATACTTATGACATACCATTCACCTCGCCTGTGTTACTGAAGGGTGTGTCATAGGTATCACAGGTGAGGTGAACGGTATAATACTTATGACACACCCTTCACCTCCGCACAGCTCCCTTTCGGTGGCAGGATTCCCGCACGGCGCAGGGAGTCCACAAAATCGGACCTTTAGGCCCGAGCTCAAAGCCTCCGGTGTGCACTAGCTCGACAGAGATTCCAGTCCGAGAAATGAGGAAAGAGAATGCTGCAGCCGTCCATCCTCCGAGAGCGGCTTAAGCCAGCCAGAAAATTATCACCCAAATCTTTTCCCCTCCTGCAATTGTGAATGCTTCTTTTTGGCACTAATCCTTGTATCGACGAAGAGCAGGCGGAGAGAAATGGACCGGAGAAGATGGGGAAGGGTGGCTGGGGGCGGGGGGGGGGGAAGGGGGGGGGGGGGGGGGGGTAGGGAGGGGGGGGGGGGAGGGCGCAGGGGAAAGGAGGGGTGGTGTTCGTGATGCACAATTTGGAAAGCATTTTTTTTTCTCCCCGCATGTTCCTTTTATCCCGCTAGCAATCAGTAAAAGAGTTACTGGAATTCAGAATATGACCTTTACAAAACCCAAACTGTGGACGCGGTTCAAGAATAAACGTTGAGTGCTTTCAATCTGTCCGAGGCCATCTGAGTGCTATTCTTGCCGGTCGAACCGGCTAAAAATAAAAACAGTAAAAATTTGAACGGAGTGGGGTGGGGGTGGGATAAATACCTGTCTCCCCCTAACATATAACACTCGCGCACCCGGGAGACTGGTTCCTTCTCCCGGCGGGTGTAAAACAGCACGGAGAACGGGTTGTGCTGATAGAGACGGATTACAGACCGACTACGGCGGGCTCAGTGACAGTCCTTTCTTATTTGATGGAACTAGGCGTTGACTACGTGTTAAAAAACAGTTACTTACCTTCTTATAAGTAGGTAAGTAACTGTTTTTTTAACGCCTAGTCAGCCTGGTCAATCATATCCGGGCAAAACACATTATTTAAACACCAAACTCTACTTCATATATTATATTAAACCAAGTAGAAGTCTAGCAATTGAACAGTGTTGAATAAAAATATAACTACATCAATACTTGTATTTAAGCATAAATGCTTCATGTCGGCTCTCTCTCTCTCTCTCTCTCTCTCTCTCTCTCTCTCTCTCTCTCTCTCTCTCTCTCTCGTAGTGCATGCACTTTAGTGTCCCACTGGAAAGTTTTCGTACTTGAAATTCGGGTCGGTTATGATGAAATTCAGCCACGACAGAGACGCACTACCAGGGCTTTTTATCAAGAGCGACAGATTCGTGATCGAAAGGTCTCAGGTTCGAGTCCCCGCAGGAGCGGCGGGAGAATTTTCTTCTCCAGGGTTAACTTTCTGTGCTGACTCTTATTTCTGTATCCGTTCCACCCCCGTGTTATCACAGCAGCACGTAAAAGATCCCGGTCTTCTACCAAACGTGCAGGCGTCAGGTTACAGCTAAATACACATGCATCCTACGTCTGTGGCTTCGAATAAAATAACACGATAAACTGCTGCATGGTTGAATGGTGTACACAGAACTTGCGCCGAGACGGCAGCAGTTTCACGTGGCACCAGCCATGTAAGAAGTAAACAGCACTGTAACCACTTAGGTGGATATTCAAAAAGCGCTGTGTAAAGCTACTGTCACTCATTCAGAGTCGTATCAGAGCTCAGGAGCTGTGTGAAAGTCGAGGTGAACATCCAGGGCTCCCGTCCCTAATAAACCTACGGTTTCTGTGGACGTAAAGCAACACTTCAACAACAACATCAGAGTCGTATACGACAAGAGAGCAGACACAGAGAACAGTTGCCACTGTGAAGCGCTTAAGGCTTATCTCCAGATGAGACGTTCAAATAAATTTTAAAAAGTGTTGTTTTGCTTTGGGACGGCTGCTCAGTTCAGAATTTTAAAACTATTTACGTGACATTTCAGGAGGTGTCTGGGGTTCGAGCTGCTGTCTACAACTGTCAGGCTGTGCTGGAGTGTTTCCAGGGATGTCGCTGCGGCAGCCAGGATGGAAGTTGTTGATGGCCGCTTCCTAAGCGTGTGTGGAAAGAATGAGCTCGAATCACTGGATGTGTAATTGTTCTCTCTTGGTACGGTCTCTGTGCTCATCTTGTCTTCTGGTCACCCTGCTCGCAGAATAGTCGTTTGTTGAATCAACAAACAAGGGAGTAAAGCAGCGCTCGAAATACATAAGACAAGTACAACAACGAAGACCTGAGTCGCCTACGGTAACTCTCACTTTGGTTATTAGTAGTACTGTAGCAACGACAGATATATGAGTCGGCCTTTGTGCTAATATCTTCACCGTTGAGAAATAAAGTTCAATCAATCAAGCAATCAATCAAGCAATCAATGAGTCAAACAATAACCTGGCATGCGTGTAAACAAATGCACGAGCGCTCTGGGCCTCGTTCTGTTTCAGATTAGTCGTTTGTTGACGTCAACCCGGTTGTTGGTGATGTTGTACGCTTCATCGAGACGCTGTATGCGCATGCAGTGTGGTCAGCTGGTTCGGAAAACCCGTCCAATGTGTGAATGTGGTTTGGAGAGTGATTTCCGAAATAACCCCACGGGTAACTTTGATTGTTATAGAAGAAGAAGAAGAAGAAGAAGAAGAAGAAGAAGAAGAAGAAGAAGAAGAAGAAGAACAACAACAACAACAACAACAACAACAACAACAACAACAACAACAACAACAACAACAACAGCAACAACAACAACAACAAGAAACGGACTGTTATCTCCAAGAGTTGGTAGTACTTCAGATGATTTTATTAACTCAATTTTAAATACAACGACAGCGATACTATTACTAATTATGATATGACGAAAATAATAAAGATAATAATAAACTGTAAATTAATAATAATAGTTGTTATTTAGTCGTTGCGAGTACTGGAGCTTGCACACAGGTGCACAACGCGAGGGACCGGTGCTGTTTGTGTCCACGAAGCACAAGACACTGAGCAAACTCCAAGCACTGGTTTACGACATCCTTCCTTCAACCATTGCCGTATTTAGTTACGTCATAGGGTCCAGAAAACTGTCAGCTAACGAGCAGTTTTTTTGCTGGTGCTCAAACAGTAGTAAGTCTGTTACAAACAACTGAAATAAAACTAGGCGTGTTATTTATAGCCGCCAACAAAGTTTACACCAGCACAAATAAAACCACAATCGTTTGAATCAGACGGAACTCTTCTTCTTTTTTACCCGGGGTGGATGCGTCTCATGTTTATGTGCGTGCTTTGGCGCTAGGTTGCTTCTACAGTCATATTAGTACCCGAATCTTTCGGAGGGCGCTGACCGCGTCGGTGGACAGCTGCGCGGAGATAAAGAGTGCCCCTTCAGTGGCGTAACCAAATCTGGCAGAGTTTGGAGGAAGGTGCCGGAAAGCGATGCTCGGAGTGTGGGACCTATGCTGTGTGTGTCCGCGAAGCACAAAACACTGAGGCCACCTTCCTACTTGATACTAAGGGAAGGCGTCTGAGGAAGTCGTTCTCCGACCCGGAAGTTGCCAAACGTGTCCATCACGACAGCAACGGGGCATCTAACAAAATCCTTACTTTAGTCAATATCTGTTGTTTATGTGCCGTTTTGTGGCTTGACAAAGGGGATTTCCCCGAAAATGTGCGTACTGTGTGTCCGTGTCAAAATAAATAAGCGTTCGTTTGAACCTTTTTGGGTTTGCATCTTAGTATTGTTGTTTTGTTTTTGTTGTGTTTGTTTGTTTGTTTGTTTGTTTGTTTGTTTGTTTGTTTGTTTGTTTGTTTTGCTTTGTTTGATGTCGTTTTTAATTTATTACTTCCACGCTGGGGGAATCTCTTGTGAGACGAGGTGGAGCGCTTATGGGTTTTCTCGAGCATCTAGATACTTTTCCATACTGTGGAAACGTCTGAGAGGCGGGGTGGAGCGCATAATTATGGACTTTCTCGAGCACGTAGATACCCTCTTGAACTGAACTGAGCTGAAGTGAACTTCCATCTTCCCATGAGAGGCCGACCTTGAGCGCTGTGAAGACCGCATGATGTTTACTGCCAGCGCAGACACCGGCCACACCCAACTCCCAGCACTGGTTTACGACATCCTTCCTCCAGCCACTGCCATAGGTCTTCCAAAACTGTCAGCTAATGACCGGTTTTTCTTTGGTGCTCAAATGGCGGTAGGTTTGTAACTGAGACTCGAATTACGTCTGGTGTTTCTTTTATAACCGCCCACGCCAAAATCGTTTGAATCGAGATGGAACTATTTCTCTCTCTCTCTCTCTCTCTCTCTCTCTCTCTCTCTCTCTCTCTCTCTCTCTCTCTCTCTCTCGCGCGCGCGCGCGGACGCACCTCATGTTTACGTGGGTGCTAGGACGCTGTGTGTCTTCTACTGTCTTGTTAGTACCCAAACCTTTCGGAGAGCGCTGACCGCGTCGGCGGACAGCTGCGCGGAGATGAAGAGTGCCCCTTCACTGGCGTAACCAAATCTGGCAGAGTTTGGAGGAAGATGCCGGAAAGCGATGCTCGGAGTGTGACGTGGACCTTGACTAGCAGTCTCACACTTGTCTTCCCAGCCCTGCCTCGTGTTTAAATGATTTCTCGGTTTTAATACAAGGCAGCTAGTCTCGCCATTTCTGGAGCTAAATACGATCCGCCATTGTGTAAGCCCGCGTTGACTGTCGGTCTGTTCTGTGATTGGCTGCAACAGCGCACACTAACAGGAGCAGCCTTATCCTCACAACCCGCCTCACAAGTGGCTTGCTTCTCGGAAAATCTGAAGTGTTGAGGAGCTTGAGATACTACCCGCGGGCACAAAGCCAAGGACATCACACCATCGATCAACTGGAGGAGAGAGGCGTGGAAAGAGGAAGCGCTAGATGATCTTCCTTCGAAGGACCAGAGCGGGCCATCGTTAATCAAACGAACAATCCGAACTGTTTCAAAGGTAACGTTGTGGAAACTTCTGACAGAGAGGGTGGAGCGCATATGGGCTTTTCCGAGCGCATAGATCCCGTCTTGATCTGAACTGAACTGAAGTGAACAGAACTGGACTATCCTTTCCACACGCGTTGCATGCAGCCTCGCCATAGCCAAGAAACGGAAACACTCCACAAAAATCTTGACGCTCTGTTGTCGCGGGTCTTGCGGTCGTGGCGTGTAGCCTGTGCCTGCTGTGTAAGTGGCGTGTAGCCTGTGTCTGCTGTGTCTGTGTCTGCTGCGATCGTGGCGTGTAGCCTGTGCCTGCTGTGTAAGTGGCGTGTAGCCTGTGTCTGCTGTGTCTGTGTCTGCTGCGGTCGCGGCGTGTAGCCTGTGCCTGCTGTGTAAGTGGCGTGTAGCCTGTGTCTGCTGTGTCTGTGTCTGCTGCGGTCGTGGCGTGTAGCCTGTGCCTGCTGTGTAAGTGGCGTGTAGCCTGTGTCTGCTGTGTCTGTGTCTGCTGCGGTCGTGGCGTGTAGCCTGTGCCTGCTGTGTAAGTGGCGTGTAGCCTGTGTCTGCTGTGTCTGTGTCTGCTGCGGTCGCGGCGTGTAGCCTGTGTGCTGCGGCCGTGGCGTGTAGCCTGTGTTTTCTGTGTACGTGGCGTGTCGCCTGTGTCTGCTGCGGTTGTGGCGTGTAGCCTAGCTGTGTTTGCTGCGGCCGTGGCGTGTAGCCTGTGTCTGCTATGTACGTGGTGTGTGGCCTGTGTCTGCTGTGTACGTGACGTGTGGCCTGTGTCTGCTGCGGTCGGCATGTAGCCTGTGTCTGCTGCGGTCGTGGCGTGTAGCCTAGCTGTGTCTGCTGTATATGTGGCGTGTATCCAGTGCCTGCTGTGGTCGTGGCGTGTATTCGTGTCTGCTATGTACGTGGCGTGTAGCCTGTGTCTGCTGCGCTCGTGGCGTGTAGCCTGTGTTTTCTGTGTACGTGGCGTGTAGCCTGTGTCTGCTGCGGCCGTGGCGTGTACGTGTGTCTGCTGCGGCCGTGGCGTGTACGTGTGTCTGCTGCGGCCGTGGCGTGTACGTGTGTCTGCTGCGGCCGTGGCGTGTCGCTTGTGTCTGCTGCGGTCGTTAGGGAGCGACGCGCTGCGGCAGCAACAACAACAGGATGATTTAACTGCCAAACGGGGAGGAGCCCAGGGCGATGACCTTGGCGGCGATCTCCCCCCGGGCCGGGTTGTCGATAATTGCGCGCTGGGGGGAAAATCGAATTTAATGTTTTCTGTGTCAGACATATTTCTCAAGGGCCGACATCTTCTTTCAATCAGTTTTTAGTGCAGGACCATGTTGGTCGTGAAATCAGAGTTTATCATCCAAACCAGGTTAATGCTTTCGTGAGCAGAGGAAGCCGTACGCAGTGCAAAGTTCAGACTAGTCGTAAAAGGACTACAGGGCAGCGACTGAAGCTTGTTTTGTGTCTTCATTCGCCTTGTGGACCTCACGCTCACTGTCTCGTTAGCGCGAGAGAAACCATAAAGATCGAGAACAATAAGACCCTAAGATTCATTCCCCCTTTCCAGCCATTAATGTTCTTCCTTTTTTGTTCTGTTTTGGTTTTTCCTCTCTCTCTCTCTCTCTCTCTCTCTCTCTCTCTCTCTCTCTCTCTCTCTCTCTCTCTCTCTCTCTCTCTCTCTCTCCTTAATACAGCTAATGACAACATAGATAATATACGTAGGGATTTACAACAAAGTCTATATGATGTCTCTGGATGGTGTTGTAGAAATCGGATGGCACTGAATCCGACGAAAACAAAATGCATGTTGATGGCGACGAGACAAAAACACCAGAAAAAACAGCTCCCTTTAAATCTAAAGTTGGAGACCACGCCAATAGAACAAGTTTCAAAACATCGCCTACTTGGAGTAACTGTAGCTAAAGTGGCAAACGCATATTAACAACATTTGCAGAACCGTTTCTAGAAATATTTTTCTTCTTTCGAAACTGAGCCAAATTGTCAGCAAAAAAATCCAAATTAGCCTTTTCTTTGCACACATTATGTCACATATGAACTATGTTTCAAATGCATGGGATGGATGTGCCTGTGTGCACATGAAGCAGCTGTATTCTCTCCACAAACGTGCCGTAAATTTTTTTATGCCAATTCCGAATTTAGACTACAAACAAAAGTGCTGTGCTCTCAAACTACTCCCTTTAGACAAACAATTATTGCTCAACAAATGTGTTCTAATGCAAAAGGTTGTTCACGGCAAAGCCCCGCAGTATCTGAAAGATCTCATGATTCCATCTGAACGTGTTCATGTTCATGGGAATAAACAGCTTTTGCCCAGAACAAGGATTGATATCTTTAAAACGAGTTTCTCCTTTTCAGGCTCCTTAGCGTTGAATAGTTTAGCTCATCATCTCAGATACTCCATGGAATTAAAAACGTTCAAAAGGAAAGCATTTCAGGCTCTCGCTAAGCCACCTTGAATACTTCTTTATACTTCTTGTTCTTTTCTTTTTTTCTCGCTTGTCAGACAGCTTCACACAAAATGTATAGAATGTTGTTATTGTTTTCCCTTCCTTGCTCTTCTTATAAAGTTTTAGATTTTTGTTTGTTTGTTTGTATTTTCATGAAATGTTTACATTTTCTTTTTCGTGTGGTCATAATTGTTGTTTTTTTAATTCAAATTTAATGTTTGTAAAATGATTGCTGGTATCTGTTATGTGCTTTGATTATGTTTAGGTGTGTATAATGCCCTTGCTTAGCTTCCAATCCTGTTAGATGTGATCTTGTTGTATCGTAGAAGGTGAGATAGCCTTATTCTGTCGCTTTCCATTATTCGTTAATATGTTTGAACTCCTCTCTCCTCTCTCTCTCTCTCTCTTCTCCTCTCTCCTAAAAATGTTTGAATTGTTTATTGCTTATTATGCTCTGTTCGTATGATGTGAGTTTTAGACAGAAATTAGTTTGTTTTGTTTTTAAGTCGTTTTTTCTCTAGCGTATTTAATGGAATTCTTGTTTTGTATTGATGTGCCCGTGTTTGTCATCAGGGACAGATTGTAAAAAAGCGTACATGCTTAATCTTTATCCCTGTGTAATAAATAATTCTCTCTTCTCTTCTCTCTCTCTCTCTCTCTCTCTCTCTCTCCTCCCTCTTCCCCTCTCTCTCTCTCTCTCTCTCTCTCTCTCTCTCTCAGATCAATTGTACATGTGAATTAGATCTAGAGTAGTCCTTGTTTGGATGAGGGCTGATGGGAAAAGCGTACATGCTTATCTATTACACTCGTAAAAAAAAAAAAAATCTTCTCTTCTGTCTCTGTCTTCTGTCTTCCTGTCTCTGGTCTCGTCTCTCTTCTCTCTTCTCTCTGTCTCTCTCTCTCTGTCTCTGTCTGTCTGTCTGTCTCTCTGTCTCTCTCTCTCTCTCTCTCTCTCTCTCTCTCTCTCTCTCTCTCTCTCTCTCTCTCCTTCTCTCTCCTCTCTTTTATTCTAATTTTTATATGCCGTTTTCCTTTCCCTTTTGTTATGTCGTTTTTTAAGCTTAATTTTATCCCTCCCCTTCCCCTGTCTCTCTGTAAATTACCCAGTGTTGTGTGTGGTGGGGTGTGTGTGTGTGTGTGTGTGTGTGTGTGTGTGTGTGTGTGTGTGTGTGTGTGTGTGTGTGTGTGTGTGTTTAATTGAGTTTTAGACTTTTTCGCTCCAGTTGTTTTTCACTGCTATTTTTTTCATTTCCGTTGCAATCGCTGTCTTGTTTTATATGTGTTGTTGTTATTATTATTATTTATTTATTTTATATTTTATTTTTACTGATGCTGTATTTGTTTATATCCTTCTGTAATAATATTTACACTGTGAGTGTCTTAGTTATTAGTAGTACTATAGCAACGGCAGATATGTGAGTCGGCCTTTGTGCTAATATCTTCACCGTTGAGAAATAAAGTTCAATCAATCACTCTCTCTCTCTCTCTCTCTCTCTCTCTCTCTCTCTCTCTCTCTCTCTCTCTCTCTCTTGTTCTTTTCTTCTTCTTCTTCTTTTTTTTCTTCTTTTTTGTTGTTGCTATCTTTCTTTGTTTCGTTCTCTTTTTTGTTGTTGTTGTTGTTGTTATTTTCTGTTTCTTTTTTCTTTTTTTCGGTCTTGGTCAGCGTAAAAATAGCTTGCTCTATGTAATTCATGACACAGGAAGGGACTGTTCAATCCGAGTTGTTGGCTGGCCATAGCGTAGTGCAACTCTCTCGCCGACTTGTCTCGTTAAAAAAGAGGCAGCTTTAGGAACACGAACATGCAATAAAGAATACAAAATGAATAAAGTAGCTTTAAATGCAAGTGATCCGGAACAAATCACCCTTCGTTTCACAAGTGTTTTCGCCTTTATAAAGTAAATAAACAATAAAAAAAATCCGTTGTCCAATCGTATTCAGCCAACATTCAACCAGCTGCAGTTATGAGAGATAAACAATTTTATACAATACAATATACAATCTAATAACGTTATTGCCAAGTGTCAGTACAGTTGCACGAGGAATTTTTTGTGGTACCAAGTACACTCATCACACATTCACTCCAATCATAAAACATTAAATTACAACAACAGCAAATAAACATCCTGGTAAAAAGTCATTCATAGATAAAAACATGAGAAATCCTACTGGCATCAAGCTGTGCATATCACATAAATTTGCCACTTCCCGAGGACAGCCATAGTTTGTATCAAAGAACTACAAGAGCCAGGGTTAGTTACGAAACAGTGCAGTAACGGGCAGACCAATCCGCCCATAGAATGCACTGAGTCCAAACAAATGAAGGTGCGAATATTTAACTTTGGAACAACACAGCGCCGCGAGCTTGTAAGTTTTTACGGGGTACAGCGCTATATAAGACTTATTATTATTATTATTAAATCAGGAGGCCAGACAGAGCGAACAAAGAACCGTTCTACATAGTTCTGAATTCTGAATGATGAAAACCACATGGTATATCCGTCTGCCAATCCTGATCGGGCCTCCTCCCGTCTCGCTAAGACGTTGATCCCATGATCTGCTAACCCCGTGGGTGTGGGTCAATAGGCCACACGCACTCTGGACGAGCTCGAACCCCAGTCTGAAGCAATGGCGGAATTCAGGGGCAGATAACTACAACGCTCTGTGCATATCAGAAACCGGTAATGCGCGCCCACCAACTCCTTTGGGTGCGTCTCGGCCGTAAAACCTCCATTCCATCTTCCGCGCATTGCGCCTTCGTAATTGGTGGAAAACAGTTGTGTCACCGGACAGCTCTCTCTCTCTCTCTCTCTCTCTCTCTCTCTCTCTCTCTTCTCTCTCTCTCTCTTGGCAGGCGAGAGCTGGATGTAAATACAATTCGAATCTATTACATCACTCTTGTAAAGTAAGGTTTATTCATTCATTGATTCTACTTCCACGTCGGTCTTTCTCTGGCTCTCTGTGTCTCTGGCTGTCTCCTTCTGTCTCTGTCTGTATGTCTTCCCTCCTCCCATCCTCGTAGCCCCCCGCTCCACCCCACCCTTTCTCCTCCTTCTCCTCTCTCTCTCTCTCTCTCCTCTCTCCTTCCGCCACCCCCCCCCCCCCCCCTCCCCCCCCCCCGCCCCCCCCCCCTTTCCTCTGCATCTCTTTTTCTCCCCCTCGTATGTCCCACTCTCCTCCCCCCCCCCCCCCCCCCCCCCCCCACCTCCGCACCTTCAGTCCCGCTGAAGTGTCCGACAGGAACAAGCTGATGACTTACGCAATAAGGAGAAGTGCATGGTGTGTGCTTATTGCACCTGTTACTCGTGCCGCTGTTGTGAATAGTACCGGCAGTGCCACGAGTATTTGCAATATTCCACGTCCTTGTCTTCTGCCTCCACTTTTTGTATATGACTGGTGGCCTTTGCATGATCTCTCTCTCTCTCTCTCTCTCTCTCTCTCTCTCTCTCTCTCTAGTGCTTCTGTGTGTACCTCTGTGTGTATGTGCCTGTGTGTGTGTGTGTGTGTGTGTGTGTGTGTGTGTGTGTGTGTGTGTGTGTGTATTTGTTTGTTTGTTTGTTTGTTTGTTTGTGTGTGTGTGTGTGTGTGTCCAACGCCACCTCGTGAAGCCAAAGAGAGTGGTAAAATTCTTCGGCCCTGAAGCCACTGCAGCGGGTATCACAGCTCAAAGCCCGGCTTTGGATGGCCGGGGTCCGCGTACCATTGCTTACACTCGGCGACTGACGGAGACGGAGGAGCATCATTCGTGTTTGACAAACAAGGCACGCCAGCCGGCGGGCAGATCGCAGTGACTGATCGGCTACAACAGCCGCTAGTGTCACGGCCCAGTTTCCCAATGGTGCACGGCCCACACCTCGAGTATGCAGAGGTCACGGGCTAATTGTTCCTGGCTCTGTCAGTCAACACAGGCACAAAGGAAGCGTGGCGCAGGGATTTGTAATTACTGACGGACTCCCAGTCTGTGTGTTTGTCCTAATGTGATGGTACTGTAGTGCATACAGCGTCGCTGACCTGAACGGCGGCTTCCCGGCCCCTTAACTGCAGGTCCATCTCTCGGCACTGACCGCTGGGTCGTTAGGTGGGTCGTTAGAAAGCTCGCTGTCCGCCTAGACTTCCTCTGCTTCTCCGCAGCTCTGACAACTCTGGTCTTCTGGGTTGTCGCCCTGGCTCTGATAACTGCGGTCCCTGTTCTCTGTCTCGCTGGCTCTGGTAACTGTGGTCCCTGTTCTCTGTCTCGCTGGCTCTGGTAACTGTGGTCCCTGTTCTCTGTCTCGCTGGCTCTGGTAACTGCGGTCCCTGTTCTCTGTCTCGCTGGCTCTGATAAATATGTTCTATGGTTCTCTGTCGCCCTGGCTCTGATAACTGTGGTCCCTGTTCTCTGTCTCGCTGGCTCTGGTAACTGTGGTCCCTGTTCTCTGTCTCGCTGGCTCTGATAAATATGTTCTATGGTTCTCTGTCTCGCTGGCTCTGATAACTGTGGTCCCTGTTCTCTGTCTCGCTGGCTCTGGTAACTGTGGTCCCTGTTCTCTGTCTCGCTGGCTCTGATAAATATGTTCTATGGTTCTCTGTCTCGCTGGCTCTGATAACTGTGGTCCCTGTTCTCTGTCTCGCTGGCTCTGATAAATATGTTCTATGGTTCTCTGTCGCCCTGGCTCTGATAACTGTGGTCCCTGTTCTCTGTCTCGCTGGCTCTGGTAACTGTGGTCCCTGTTCTCTGTCTCGCTGGCTCTGATAAATATGTTCTATGGTTCTCTGTCTCGCTGGCTCTGATAACTGTGGTCCCTGTTCTCTGTCTCGCTGGCTCTGATAAATATGTTCTATGGTTCTCTGTCGCCCTGGCTCTGATAACTGTGGTCCCTGTTCTCTGTCTCGCTGGCTCTGGTAACTGTGGTCCCTGTTCTCTGTCTCGCTGGCTCTGATAAATATGTTCTATGGTTCTCTGTCTCGCTGGCTCTGATAACTGTGGTCCCTGTTCTCTGTCTCGCTGGCTCTGATAAATATGTTCTATGGTTCTCTGTCGCCCTGGCTCTGATAACTGTGGTCCCTGTTCTCTGTCTCGCTGGCTCTGGTAACTGTGGTCCCTGTTCTCTGTCTCGCTGGCTCTGATAAATATGTTCTATGGTTCTCTGTCTCGCTGGCTCTGATAACTGCGGTCCCTGTTCCTTGTCTCACTGGCTCTGATAAATTTGTTCTATGTTCTCTGTCTCGCTGGCTCTGATAACTCTGTTCTCTGTTCTTTGTCTCACTGGCTCTGACAAATATGTTCTCTGTTCTCTGTCTCGCTGGCTCTGATAACTCTAGTATCTGTCTGGCTGGCTCTGATAACTCTTGTTTCTGTTCTCCGTCTCGCTGGCTCTGATAACTCTGTTCTCTGTCTCGCTGGCTCTGATAACTCTGGTCTCTATTCTCTGTCTCGCTGGCTCTGGTCTCTGCTCTCTGTCTGGCTACTCGGATGACTCTAGTCTATGGTCTCTGTCTCGCTCTATGATCCGGCCTCCTGGGCTTTAGTTCTTTAGTAGTCTCGTTAGCTCCGTATAAATCTGGGCTCCAGCCAAGTCTCTGGTTCGCTGCCTCAGATAATTGGAATGGGGAGCCCAGACTGGCATGTGTCAATGTTCGACATCCATCTTCGAAAACTCCTTAGTGTGGATGTACTGCCATCGACATGCCGGAGTGAAGTGAAATGACAGCAGATGACAGACGGGCAAAACAACCATCACAAGCGGCGCGCATCTCGGAAAATCTGAAGTGTTGAGGAGCTTGACATAGTACCTGCGGGCACAAAGCCAAGGACATCACACCATCGACTGTCTGGAGGAGAGAGGCACGAAAAGAAGAAGCGCTAAATGATCTTCCTTGAAAGGACGAGAGAGAGGCCATCGTCATTCACTGAGACGAACATTGGAACCGTTTCAAAGGCAACGTTGGGGACACTTCTGAGAGACAGTGTGGAGTGCATATGGGCTTTTGGGAGCCAGCAGACACCGTCTTGAGCTGAACGTAAAAGACCCCGGTCATTCTGCCAAAAGCGCAGTGGCAGGTTACTACTAAACACGCATACACCTTACGCAAGTGGCTTTGCATGAAGTGACATGGTGCATGGTTGTATGGTGTACATAGAACGCGCCGAGATGGCAGCAGTTTCTTGTGGCGCCAGCCATGCCAGCGCTGTAAGTACACTATTTCGGTGGATATTAAAAAAACGCGCTATAAAAAAAGCTATTCACTCATGTAGAATCACATGCGAGCGCAGTGAGTCTGCTCGAGAGCGGAGAATAGTGCTATATAAAAGCGATCAATAATAATAATAATAATAATAACTGAACTGATACCTTGGGTTTATGTTCTCTGCCTCGCTTGATACTTCCGGTCCAAGAAGTCGCAATAACCTGGTTCTTTCGGGGCCATTCGCGTTAACGGCTAATTTCCGGTATTTTACTGGCTACACTCGGTATATACCGGGGGTGGGAAGGGCATCAGCAATTGGTCAGACTGTTATATTGTACCGCTGTTATTTTGCTTAACAAGTTCTCAACAACAACTAATGCAGCAGATACAGAGAGAGAGAGAGAGAGAGAGTGTGTGTGTGTGTGTGTGTGCGTGTGTGTGTGTGTGTGTGTGTGTATGTGTGTGTGTGTGTGTGTGTGTGTGTGTGTGTGTGTGTGTGGTGTGTGTGTGTGTGTGTGTGTGTGTGTGTGTGTGTGTGTGTGTGTGTGTGTGTGTGTGTGTGTGTGTGTGTGTGTGTGTGTGTGTGTGTGTGTGTGTGTGTGTGTGTGTGTGTGTGTGTGTGTGTGTGTGTGTATGTGTGTGGTGTGTGTGTGTGTGTGTGTGTGTGTGTGTGTGTGTGTGTGTGTGTGTGTGTGTGTTGTGTGTGTGTGTGTGTGTGTGTGTGTGTGTGTGTGTGTGTGTGTGTGTGTGTGTGTGTGTGTGTATGTGTGTGTGTGTGTGTGTGTGTGTGTGTGTGTGTGTGTGTGTGTGTGTGTGGTGTGTGTGTCGTGTGTGTGTGTATGTGTGTGTTGTGTCGGTGTGTGTGTGTGTGTGTGTGTGTGTTGTGTGTGTGTGTGTGTGTCGTGTGTGTGTGTGTGTGTGTGTGTGTCGTGTGTGTGTGTGTGTGTGTGTGTGTGTGTTTTAAACGGCGAAGCGAGCTGGATGTTTGCCAGCAGAGCTCTAACAGCAGTACAGACAGCCGTGAATCTGACCAGTTACAGTGATTGTCTAACCGGTTTCCACGAACCCTTTTCGCCACTTTATAGATGTCACACCGCTTTCAAAAACGTCTAGCGCGATCATTGGTTCCTTGTCTCGCAAAGACTGACAGTTCCGTATTTATGCCCACTGATGAGCAGGTAGACCAGGCCAACAGATGTTGTTGTTGTTGTTGTTGATCGCTTTTATATAGCGCTATTCTCCGCTCTCGAGCAGACTCACTGCGCTCGCATGTGATTCTACAAGAGTGAATAGCTTTTTTTAGCGCGTTTTCGAATATCCACCGAAGTGGTGTACTTACAGCGCTGGCGTGGCTGGTGCCACATGAAACTGCTTCCATCTCGGCGCGTTCTGTGTACACCATACAACCATGCACCATGTCACTTCATGCAAGGCCACATACGTAAGGTGCATGCGTGTTTAGCTGTAACCTGCCGCTGAGGACAGGATTCGACTCCTTCGTCTGCGGCGACCGTAACACAACTTGTGCAGAAACCATTCCTTAATGGACTAAGTAAACATGGTGCTTAACGTCCACAGAAATCATAAGGCTTATTAGGGAGGGGGAGAAGGGGGGAGGAGGTATGGAGGGGGGAGGGAGATCATATACCTATCGCTACAATGTCACCACCAGAATGACTCCTGCATTAAGATGGGCAGCAGTGAGAGCCATTTTAATGTTTCATTAATTGTGAGGGTCAAAGTC
>JABMCL010003469.1:70000-252500 GCA_018857735.1 Alviniconcha marisindica | reverse complement strand
TGCACACACACACACACACACACACACACACACACACACACACAGTACAAACTGTCCCTCTGTCTCATGCGCACCCACACATGCACAGAGTACAAGCTGTCCATCTCTCTCTCTCTCTCTCTCTCTCTCTCTCTCTCTCTCTCTCTCTCTCTCTCTCTCTCTCTCACACACACACACACACACACACACACACAACACACACACACACACAGTACAAGCTGTCCCTCTGTCTCATGCACACACACACACACACACACACACACACACACACACACACACACACACACACACACAAGAGTACAAGCTGTCCCTCTGTCTCATGCACACACCACACACACACACACACACACACACACACACACACACACACACAGTACAAGCTGTCCCTCTGTCTCATGCACACACACACACCACACACCACCACACAACACACACACACACACACACAACCACACACAGTCAGCTGTCCCTTCATGCGCACACACACATGCACACAGAGTACAAGCTGTCCATCTGTCCCTCTCTCTCTCTCTCTCTCTCTACACACCACAACACACACACACACACACACACACACACACCACACAGTACAAGCTGTCCCTCTGTCTCATGCACACACACAGAGTACAAGCTGTCCCTCTGTCTCATACGCACACACACACACACACACAGAGTACAAGCTGTCCCTCTCTCTCTCTCTCTCACACACACACACACACACACACACACACACACACACACACACACACACACACACAGTACAAGCTGTCCCCCTGTCTCATGCACACACACAGAGTACAAGCTGTCCCTCTGTCTCATGCACACACACAGAGTACAAGCTGTCCCTCTGTCTCATACACACACACACACACACACACACACACACACACACACACACACACACACATACAAGCTGTCCCTCTCTCTCTCACACACACACACACACACACACACACACACAACACACACCACAGATCATGCTGTCCTCTCTCTCTACTCTACACACACACACACACACACACACACACACACACAGTACAAGCTGTCCCTCTGTCTCATGCACACACACGCACAGTATAAGAACAAACAATTGTATATCATTCTTATCACAGTGAGTGTTTTATTATAATATATATATATATATGCGTGTAAAACAGAAAAAGAAAATAATTCATGATAAAACAATTGGGACGGAATAGTATAACCAATCAGATTTCAAACAGTTTATAAAAATTGTTAACCATGTACAGAAGGACGGAATGAATCTTTTGTTTCTTTGAGTTGTTTTTATGTAAATAATAAGCAGGCACTTTTGATGTTATTTTCTCAAATCCAAGTAGAATCACACAAAAAACGAAACAAAACAGCTCTTGCTTCAGTAGTGAAACACAAGTTCAAATTGCACTTTCCAAACTGCTTTGTAACAATGAAGAGACAAGGAAAATAAACCATAAAACAGAAGAATAACATTTCTGCACTAATCACAGAAAGAGTAAGTGAAACTTGCATATTGTTATTTACATAGATCTCCTTTCACCAGAAAAGAATCGTCATGCTGATATTATTTGATAAAGCGTAAAGCAAGTCTCTGCAGTAAATATGTAATCACAAACATGTTACTGCAATGCTGAAGTCTTGTACAAAGTGGTGGCAAAGAAAAAATATCACAGTCAGCATGGAAAATTCCCATAATGATAATTTTATACACAAACAGGTACCTGTACATCCTCCTTACATTCCTGGGTGCATGCAGGATGGACCAGCTGTGTGCAGGATGTTTCTATTCATATACAGGCTGGAATTAAAGACAAAATATAGTGCACATTTTTTTCCCCACAATTCCATTTTGCTACACAACTCTAGCCATGCATGTTCCTACCTCACATGGTCCCAGTGTTTCAATTTGAAAAATGACGATTTTTCTTTCTTCAGGTATTTAGATGCCAGAACCCTACAGTTTGTCTGATTTCTGGCATGCCCACATGCATCCATGTGTATAATTTTACTTGCCATATTATGAATTCATGATCCAAATTAAATGCTGTATGTTGTCTCATGGAGGAACATACAAATAGACAAAGAGCTGAAAACTTTTTGTACATCTAAATAACAATAAAACCAAATAAATATAAGTGATACCAAATTTTCATGAATATGATTCATATGTTCAACTTGATCATATACCCATCCTGAAACGAAAACAGGGAAAGAAAGAAAATCAGTTCAGAAGAGCACTAATGGTTTGCAATAAATTTAACCCACAAATCTGGCCAAACAAACAGTTCCCAAAGAATGTTCATGAGCAAGTAAAAACAACCGCTATTCACAATCTCCCTAAATTTCACAAATAATCTTCATTCACTTCTTTTCCTAACCCAAACAGACAAAAAGTGAATCAAGGGAAGAAAAAAAGTTATTCCAGACTGTCAGCAGGAAATAATTCGCAAACAAAACATTAAAAAATGCAATGCACATCACATCACACGAACAAAACAAACCTAAAAATATTTTTAAACCTCAAATGCCATTTAAGAAATGTATGTACAATAAAGTAACTTCAGAAGAGTAGTTATACAAATACTTAACAGAATCATTATCTTGGCAATGAATAAAAACATGGAATCCAGTCCTGTGTCGCAAATGGAAATGAAAGTCCGGTCTGCATGGTCAAATTTGACTTGTGACTGAAATACAACATTCCTCCAGAAGAATCCAGCACAGTACACTCTGTGCATTCCCAGAAGAAAGGGTGCAAACAACGTACTTCTTGATTTCATGTGGCAGGTCAGCATTCAGGAACCCTTCACCTCACAGTCTCAATCATTATACTTTGAGTCACACCGTGATTTGCGGTTATAAAATCTTCAAGTCACATCAGCTGTCAAAAAATCTTCAAATAATGATTGTTATTATGAAATCTTCATGAAATGCTTAAGTCAGGATTCAACTGCTATCACAAAATCTTTGTCATGACTCCCATCATATCTTCAAGTCATGACAACTATCATGAAATCTTCAGGTCATGACTACTGTTGTAACATCTTCAGGTCATGACTGCTGTTGTAACACCTTCAGGTCATGACTGCTGTTGTAACACCTTCAGGTTGTGATTGTAATCTGCTGTGAGTCCTGACCACTACCACTGCTGGAAGACTGATGTCATGATTTCTGCGAGTGTCTCTGTCACCGCCTAGAAGCGCAGTTCCCTCTGCAGACTCTTGTCCCTTCACTTGCGCTTGGCTTTCAGCAACTTCTCCTTGTGCATGATTTCATCGTCCAGCAGGATGCTCTGCTTCACCAGGTCCTCCTTGCGGATCAGGGTGTTGGTCAGCTGTTGCTGCAGCTGCTGCACCTGGTTGCTGTCCGACGACTCCTCCACTTTCTTCAAACCTTCCCTCAGTTCAGATTCCATCTTCAGTGTCTATGAGCGAGGAAAGGAAAAGACATGCATGATTATGTTTCACAGTCTTTGAGTGACACAAGGACACTTGACAAAACAGACCATTAAAGAAAAAAAGGGTAAAAAAAGAGGTAATTCCTTTGCAGAGATGTTCACTGGCTTTAATCATGATAAGGGATAAGAATCCTCCCAAATTTAGCTAGTGTTAATAAAAAAGAAACAAAAGAGAGCAGGAGGGAAAGAAGAAGAAAACGAAAGAAAGAAAAAGAACAGAGTAAAAAGGTTAAACAGATCTATCTAAAAAAGAACAGAAAAAAAGAACACAGCAGCTGAATCTACAGTCATCAAAGGCAGCAATACATCAAAAAAGAATCAATGCAGTGTAACAGCCAAGTAAATGATTCAATGACTGTGGAAACCACCACTGTAACCAAAAGAATGGAACCGTAGGCACACAACAATCACCAACTACACCAACACAATACAGAGTCTGAAGAGGGAAGAAAAAGCTAGTGAACTTCACCTCTAACAGGTCAGAGTTGAGTGTGTCACTCTTTGTGCGGAGGTTGATGATCTGAGTGTCCAGCAGATCTCGGGGCGACTGAACCGCTGGGCCACGGGCCTTCCTGCTGGGACTGAACACACACACCACAGTTTACTAGTTTAGCAAAACCAAAGCAGGAGCACATCGAAAGCAAAAATGATCCAAACCCAATGTCAAAACATGAACAATTTCTATTCAGACAAGATACAACACATAAACTGTTGGCACAACTGCCTGTGAAATGCATGAAAACTGTTACTGTGACCAAACTACCTCCACAAGTTGTCTGAATACCATTACTGAGAAGAGACAATGTCACACTGAACAAATAGGATGGTTGTGTGTGGGGTGTGTGAAAGGATGCCAGGATCATTATAATTATGCAACATGTCACCAGGCCTTCAAATGAATGAATAAGAGGCAGGACAAATGGTACAAATCTCAATACACCAAGCAACACACACACACACACCATATGCACACACCACACTACACATGCACACACAACATACCACACATAAACGTATACCACCAAACAAACAGATAACATACACTACAGCATATATAAACCACACCACACATACATAACACCCACACCCACAAGAATATACACACAAAATCCAGTACACCATCCTCAATTGGTCTTCAATTGGCTTTCTTTACAAACAATTAAGAACTTTTCAGGCAGCGATGCCTTTTCTGGTTTATTGCAACACAAGACATCTGAGGAAGGGGAAAGCGCATGCACTCACCTGCGTGGTGAATGTGTGGGACTGCCCTTCAGCTCTGCCATGCGAGAACTGATGTAGTCCCCTGAGGGCAGGTAGCCTCCCTTGGCAGCTAACTGCTGTCGCAGGCGTGCATTGCTGGCCACCAGATGATAGCCGGACAAGCGCTGAGACATCCGCTGTAAACACGCAGAGAAAACTCCATATAAAACTGGCTGAGACATAATAATAATAAAAGTATTTTTAAAGTGCAAAATCTTGTCCCTAGAGACTATTTTAAGCACATACACCCGCGCGCACACACACACACACACACACACACACACACACACACACACACACACACACACACAGAGGCACCTCCAAACACAAGCATTCTAACCATACAAAGCTAAATATACACAGCTTAAAATGGGCAGCAAATGCCAGGTGGACTTGGAATGGATAAAGACATCAGCATGGAACAGAAAACATGGCAGGTCTACAATTTTGGGAAAAGAAATGTTTTATGAATGAGTCCAGAGGTTTCTGTTGGAGAGACATCCGTTGTAAACATGCAGACAAATCTCCACATAGAACTGACTGAGATATCTGCTGTAAACATGCAAGCAAAACTCCATTTAAAACAGTGCTGCCATCTTACATCAAACTCTCTTAAAACACAATTATGCTTCAGACAAAGTGAATTTAACCAGATGTGAATTTCCCTTGTATGATTTTGTAAGAGGAAGTTCAGTTAAAACAAAGTGATCTAAATCTGCATTACTTAAAAGGGTTGTCTACAAATGAAACACAGCCTATGATCCTAAAGCACAAAGACATGATACATCCATTCAATCCTGTTCAAGAACAGAAAGGAAATTCTGTTAAACCTCACAATGAGAATATTTTGGCAGATTTTTTTTTTTTTTAAATACAGCCAGCAACAAAGAAGCTGCACAAAAACACACACAAACCTGATCTGAGAAGTCAACCTGAGTTGGTGCGTCCACTTTCATGTCAACCAGTTCACTGATGGCGTTAACCTTGTCGTCAGGGGCAACAGCACCTGTCAAAGCATTCTCCAGAACAGGTCGAGGTGAGGCCGTTCCCAGCATGCTCTGGGCCGCTGGCGAGTTACGTGACCTCGAGAAGAACATGTCCTGGCAAACTTCCTTCATGGCCTGAAAAGAAAACAGTTCACATAAATATGCATCATCTGTCAATTAATTATCTCTTTCTTTTTCAGTTTTGTCCCCCACTCCAGTTTCCGACAAGTTTTTTTCTTCAGGGAAAGCTTTTCTGGTGTGAGCTGGACTGCCCCAGTACAAATCCAACAGTCAGTCACTTTTGGGTGTTTGCAATCTGCACTCTTGTGGTGGTGTAGCAATGAGAAAACAGAGCAGACCCCACAACTCCAGACAAACAGCTCCTGACCCACACCTCCAACAGTCGTCTCCCCTGTGTGGGACAGTTTTTGTCAAAAGCAATACTCGCGATGTGCTTGGCAGCTGGAAAGGCACTCACATTTTGAGAAAGATTTCACAGAAGTGGATTTGGGCATTAAAATTCATGCTGCTAATTTTGGTGTATATGTGTGTGAAACAAATGTAGCAAACAAGTACATCAGGAAGCACACATACCCACACAATTCCCCCCACCCCTCCTCGAAATCTCATACATATATACAAAGGCACCCCCCACACCCAACTCACACATAGGCACCTAGCCCTGTATGGTCCACATCTCACACATACATGGGCACTGCCCACCCAAAACATACACACAGGCATTACCCCCCCCCCCCCCCCCCCCACCTAACCCCACCCCCCCTCAAAAATAGAAACACAACTGACCCTGTAGAAGACCCTGAGGAAGTGGACGTTGGCATCGTCGGTCATGTCGCCGACCTTGATGTGGGCCAGGGAGTGGAGGATGACCATGGCAAACTCTCCGATGGAGTCCATCCTCTCCTTGCGCACAAAGAGCACTTTGCGGGCATGCTGGTAGAAGATGGAGTTGCGGAAGGCGTTGTTGTTGTAGTTGTTGGGGGGCAGGTTGGAGGCCAGAAGCAGGGACACTTCAGGAGTGCCAATACTGCAACACATCCATCAGTCCTTAGTAATTACACGAACCAGTCCAGCGTCCAATCACTTATAGATAAAAAGCAAAATGTCTCGATCATGTGTCACCAGTCCACACATACAGCTCCTGCCCCTAGACAAGAAACTGAACCGCACAAAATAGTCACACTTCAGGAGTGCCAATAGTGAAACACACCCATCTGTCCTTAATAATTACATGAATCAGTCCAGCATTCAATCATTTATTGATGAAAAACAAAATGTCTTGACTGTGTGTCACCAGTTGACGCATACTAATCCTGCCCCTAGAAACTGAACTGCACAAAATAAACAAACAGAATACTGGATTTCATTCACGTATTCTGATCTCATAAATCACAATAAAAAGTAAGGCGCATCTACAGACATCAGCGTGTTCAGCAAATGATTGGAGAATCACACACACTTTTTTAACCTGTATCTTCTACATCATTTAAGGATGCAACCACTAGTAATCCTGATTAAAAGTTGAATAGTTCAAAAGAGAAGAGATGCACAAAATGCAGAGAGGACACAGAGGAATGCAATACCCCTGCCCACCTGATGCACCTCCACCCCAAAATAAGGACATGAAGGAGGTAAAGGGAAAGTTGCAACTTTCTACAAAGGAAACAGTGTGATATCTAGGCTTTTCAATGCTGGCTCGAGTTGTGCCGCACATAACAAAAAGTTAGAAGATGATCATGAAATCAGGAAGTAACCACTGAATGCACAAAGAACACGGCATTTGCTCATCATGTTATTTCCAAAATGTTACAGACTGCATAACTTTGAAAAAAGAAAAAAAAGAAGTACCCAACACAACGCACAAAGGACACTGTATTTGCTCATCACGAATTTCCCAACACAATGCACAAAGGACAGTGTATTTGCTCATCAGGAATTTCCCAAAGTGTTACTGATTTCAAAGCTTTCCAAAGGGCCACGATTCCCCGAGGGAATCGTTCGGACTGCTGCCTGCACTGACCTGTGGTGCAGGAGCCTGATGAGGAAGACGCCGAAGCGATAGATGACGAAGTGACTGGGCCCCAGGCTGTTAACGTCGGTGGGGACCAAGTCTCCCTTGCAGACCCACTGGGCATCCTTCACGTCGATGTATGCCTTGCTGTAGTCAGCCCCTGCAGCAAGGCAACAGAACAAAACAAGGTAACTTTCTTTTATTGTATTCACCCTGCAGCAAGGCAACAGAACAAAACAAGGTAACTTTCTTTTATTGTATTCACTATCTTTTACTGTGTTGGATCCATCGTGATGCAGTCTCAGAAGCCAAAGTTGCAAGACTCCAAGGCAGGTAATGGATGACTCAGAGAGACATTGGTCCTCATGAAAGTACTTAGCAGTTATAACAACGGGCTGAATAGCAGGAAAGGTGTGCTCCTCTTCAGGTTGGTTGTTTGACACCTACCTGTCCTTTACCTGCCTCAGTATTTGTTTTCCATAGATAGAAACCTAAGTGGATCAACCTAACACTGCAACAAGCAATATTTATCATTTAACCAGGAGCTGGATGACAGGGATGCAAGGCAAAGCTGCTGACAGTAATATGACCTACAATGCATGAACAGCTCTCATTATTTTATGTAAAGAAGGGGCATATATCCATTAAAAAAGCCACCACATGCAAGATGCCAGCTAAGCAAAATGAGCCTGTACCTTGCACGGTGTCGGCAGCCAAACCCTCGTTGGCAGTGGAGTCTGGCGATTTGTTGAGCATTTGCTCCAGGTCGTTGATCTGCTTGAAGAGTGGCGATGCCATCAGCAGGTTCACCCAATCCTGCTCCTGGTTGCCTGAGGGAGAGAACCTGGAACACCAAGGCAAGTTTTCATTTATTGCTGCTGAAAATTCCTTTAAATAAATTAAATAAATTCCTTTATCAGCACAGTATGGCAGGGCTAGACTCTGGCTCCTTGGTTCACAAGAGAGAGCAACCAAAAATGTCAGTTTCCTACTTTTCAATATATACAAAATACCACTGATTTTGAACTTTCTAAAATGTAACAGCTTTTATACTTTCCAAAAAGTTAGATTTCCCAGCTTTGAGAAAGGCCAGCAAGTTTCCAACTTCTCAAAACATGTCTCTAAAAGTAAATGTAAAATTTCCCTGCTTTCCACACTGTCCTGTGTTTTTCAGCTTTGCACAATGTCCCATATTTCCCAGCTTTGAACAATGTCCCATATTTCCCAGCTTTGCACAATATCCACTGTTTCCCAGCTTTGAACAATGGCCCATATTTCCCAGCTTTGCACAATATCCACTGTTTCCCAGCTTTGCACAATGTCCCATATTTCCCAGCTTTGCACACTGTCCCCTGTTTCCCAGCGTTTCACACTGTCCCCTGTTTCCCAGATATGCACAACACAATATTGCAGGTTTCCCAGCTTTCCACAATGTCCTCCGTTTCCCAGCTTTCCACTGTCCCATATTTCCCAGCTTTGCACAATGCCCCCTGTTTCCCAGCTTTGCAAAAGTCCCCTGTTTCCCAGCTTTGCACAATGCCCCCTGTTTCCCAGCTTTGCAAAAGTCCCCTGTTTCCCAGCTTTGCACAATGCCCCCTGTTTCCCAGCTTTGCAAAAGTCCCCTGTTTCCCAGCTTTGCAAAAGTCCCCTGTTTCCCAGCTTGGCACAATGCCCCCTGTTTCCCAGCTTTGCAAAAGTCCCCTGTTTCCCAGCTTTGCAAAAGTCCCCTGTTTCCCAGCTTTACCTCAAGGCCCCAGACTTACCCAGTCAGCTGCGGTGGAGGTGCACCGTCACTCTGACCTCTGCCCCCAGGTGCGGATCGATCCAGGGAGCTCAGCAGGCTTTCCTCCTGCTGCCGTCGCCTCAGTTCGTCCTTCAGCTCATCGTCCGCGTCCAGCTGAGCCGTCTTCTCCAGCTTGGCTACCTCGGCCTGCTCCCGACGCTGGCGCCGTGCCTCCAGCTTGGCGGCCAGGGTCTCCTGCGATTTGGACTGCTCTTCTTTCATGTTGTCCTGTTGACACAAGCACGAAGACACAACTGTCAGGTGAGCTTTAAGGGGTGATGGAGGAGAGTGACGGTAATGGTGATGATGATGGTGATGATGACAAAGAAGAGGAGGTGGAAGGGAAATGAGAAGATGAAGAGAATATCTGTAAAATGAGACATGGAAATGACTTTATTCATTAAGCCACCAATTCGTTTTAAGCAGACGGGAATACCAGCTGGGCACGACAAGTGTACAGAATGATTGTGCACTGCACACCGACACAATTTTATTACATAAGCATGCAAGCAAACACACACACACATCCTCAAAGTTGTTCACTAGTTCTTCCTCATTCGGAAGTAACAGTTGGCTCCAATTCACACTCGCACTAAACTACCTCCCTTTCACTGGCACATCTCCTACCTGCAGTTTCTTGATGTTCTTTTCATGCTCCTTCATCAGACGCTCTTTCTCCTCCTGGCTGAGGTTGGCGGCGGCAATCGCCTCCCGCTCACGACGATCCTGCTCCTCCAGCTGCTGCTGTCTCAGTCGCTCTTTCTCCGCCGCCCTCTCCTTCTGTCGCTCCATCTCCCGTTTGTGCTCCTCCTCCAGCTCCTTGGCCAGTTGTCTGCACACAGAGGGAACCAACCACTACACTCTGCTCTGCCCAGCGTCCAAACACGCAAAAGGTTCAAAAGAACACTATTTATTTATGACAAAACACAGTATGCACACTTTCGGAGTATGCCCCTTTTTCAAGCTACAAAGCAAGGATTAAACAACACTTAAATATGTAAAATGATATGTAGGATGTGTCTGATCTTGTTTTAGAAAGCTACTAGTCATTCTTGTTTCAGTTTTTTCTGTGCTCTGCACAGAAAACCAGCTATTGTATTGTGACATGAACAGGAAACCTGCAAAGATTTTGTCACTTTTTTTCAGTTTGATGTGAATACTTCTTGTGTGCCTCATTTTGAGATAAGCCCTCAGCTTCACAATGGCAGCAATACAGTGCTATTCTCTGCTTCTGAGCAGACCCATTGTGCTCTAGTCATATGTGAACAAATGAGTGACTGCAGCTTTACACATTTTAAATATACATTGAAGCGGTTATATTTCCATCATGAGTCTGGCACTCTACCACAGAGCTATCACTGCCCTCACTTACGTTATATTGTGATATGAACACGAACCCAATGATTATGTTGTAATATGAACAGAACAGCAAACCTGTGGCGCTTATGTTGTGATACGAACAGGAAACCAATGATTATACTACAGCCTAATATCGCTACAACTTGTTGGATTGTACATTGAATGAGAAATGGATTGTACACTGAATGAGAAAACCAATCATCCTGTAGTCAGATATGTCACATCCTTAACTTCAAAATCAACAGAAAGGCATAAGAGGTGTTCCTCCTCACAAAATAAAGGCACTTATAATTTCCTTCTACAATAAAAAGAAAAACATGAGTTTCTTTCAGCTGTGTGACCGGAGGGACACAGACATTTTACACAGCAGTTCGAGCCTCAAATAACACCTGTGATACAAATCCAAGTCACTAACAGCATCTGTTCAGCTGAGTGAATGGAGGGTCACAGACATTTTACACACTATTCCAGCCTCAAATAACACCTGCCATACAAATCCAAGTCACTCACTGCATCTGAGCTTCCATCTTCCTCTTCCTCTCCTCCTCTCTCTTCTTCTGCTCCGCCTTGCGTCGCTCCAGCTCATCCTGCATCTTCTTCATCACCTCTCGCCGATACTTCTCCGCCTCCGCAGCAGCCTCCTTGGCCTCCAGCTCGTACTTCTTGCGCAGCTCGTCCACCGGGGAGTAGTTGCGCATGGCCTCCGCAATCTCCTTCAGCTGTTTCTCCTTCAGCTTGAGGCGCTCGTTGGTGTCCTCGATCTCCTGCTGAGGTAGCACCTCTCTCTCCGCCTGACTCACCAGCTGCTTCGTAAGGTCGTCGAAATCGTTGAGCTGTTTCTGTGAAAGGGGCCCCAAAATTGAGGGTGGTCAGTGAGATTCATTTGAAATTGATCAATACGTTAAACTGTAACGAAGAATGTCCACAAAACTATAGGAGAAACAGCAACTGCATGAAAATGTAAAACCAAAATTATGCTGCACCCCTCCCCCCCCACCCCCCACCCCCCCCACCCCAAGCAGCATAAAACTTCACACCATATTCATTTTTTCATGTCCATATTCCTCGATGTATGGATGTTGCCATACTTGACTGAGTTAAAAGTGTTAAATAGTTGTTAAATATGCGTTATCTATTTTCATGGGCATATTACTCATAAAAAATGGAAGAAGACCCACTCATACCAATGCTCAAGGCAGTTCTTTATGCAAAGTCAATGGTCAGGTGCCGTACCACATACACAGAAGTTGAGATCACCCACTGCCGAGAACCAAGAGCTACTGAAGGTTCTCTCAGGGTTGGCCAGGACATGGTTATGTATGCTTCAACCATTGCCAAAAATTCTTCGGTCTCTCTCATTTCTCTCAGCTTTATTTCCCCCAAATCCTCTTTAAACACCGAAAAACTGGAGTATGGTATGAACAGTGAATCAGCCTCTACTTGTGATCTGATGACTGCTGTTACACAGTGACCTGACCTTCACACTACAGTACCTGCTGTTTCACTGTGACCTGACCTTCACACTACAGTACCTGCTGTTTCATTGTGACCTGACCTTCACACTACAGTACCTGCTGTTTCACTGTGACCTGACCTTCACACTACAGTACCTGCTGTTTCATTGTGACCTGACCTTCACACTACAGTACCTGCTGTTTCACTGTGACCTGACCTTCACACTACAGTATCTGCTGTTTCACCTGATCAGACCTTCACACTGCAGTACCTGCTGTTTCACTGTGACCTGACCTTCACACTACAGTACCTGCTGTTTCACTGTGACCTGACCTTCACACTACAGTACCTGCTGTTTCACCTGATCAGACCTTCATACTGCAGTACCTGCTGTTTCACCTGATCAGACCTTCACACTACACTACCTGCTGTTTCACCTGATCAGACCTTCACACTACAATACCTGCTGTTTCACCTGATCAGACCTTCACACTGCAGTACCTGCTGTTTCACCTGATCAGACCTTCACACTACACTACCTGCTGTTTCACCTGATCAGACCTTCACACTACAGCTACCTGCTGTTTCACCTGATCAGACCTTCACACTACAGTACCTGCTGTTTCACCTGATCAGACCTTCACACTACAGTACCTGCTGTTTCACCTGATCAGACCTTCACACTACAGTACCTGCAGTTTCACCTGATCAGACCTTCACACTACACTACCTGCTGTTTCACCTGATCAGACCTTCACACTACACTACCTGCTGTTGCCGCTTGAGATCCTCCTTGCGCTGGGTCAGCTCAGCATTGGACATGGAGCCAGCGTTGCCCACAAGGTCCAACAGCTCCTACAACATGATGATTAACAGCAATTAATAGCAGCTGCCTGGGTGGTGGGACTGCCAGGTCCTGTTTCACAATGGAATCCTCCCATAACAAACAGGTCCTGTTTCACAATGTAATCCTCTCATAACAAACAGGTCCTGTTTCACAATGGAATCCTCCCATAACAAACTATCCCATAATTAAATTCTAACTGAGACAGTGTTTCAGATGCCCCCGCTGCACAGATTTGTCATATTCTTTTTAGTTCTTTTCATAGAAATGCCTGCCCAGAAGAACTGACTTTGATCTGGTCCCAGATGCTTTATTATGAGGAGGTGCCATTGTGCTCATGCATACCACAATCTCGCCCAGCTCCAGCTGAATCTCCAGGTCAGATTTTTAGGGAACAAACTCATCATGAGCGACCTTATGTGGTTGACGGGATGTTCACATCCAAGAACAAACTACCTGGAGGAGCAAATCCTAATTCTAATGGAAAAATCACATCAATGGCACGTTGTCAACCAGGCCACACCTGTTCGAAAGCAGAGAGGAGTTTGTCACGCTCTTCCTGTCGCTGCTGCTCGATGTCGGCCAGCCGATGTCGGAGCGCAGCCTCTCTGGCCCTGGCCAGCTGGTCCTCCAGGTGAATGGCTTCCTTCATGTGGCGCTGACGCAGCACCGTGTAGATCATGTTCTCCGCCTGCTTCCCATCCTTGCCCTGGACAACAATAAGGCCAAACATTCAACCAACATGACAGACTTCTCTGTGTGGCGCTGACGCTGCACCGTGTAGTTCATGTTCTCCGCCTGCTTCCCATCCTTGCCCTGATTACACAGCAATGACCCTGAGGTCATGCAGTCAATAAACACTATGGACAGCAATAAAGCCAGGCAGTCAACAAAGGATTATTTTATGTGGTGCTGACGGAGCACACTGTGGATCATGTTCGTCTGCTTCCAGACCTTGCCCTGGTTAACAACAATAACAATAACAACAACAATAGCAATATACTTTATTCATCCCAGCGGGAAATTAAAGCTGTCGTTTGATCGCACAACGAAGAACATAACTCAATAATTGATGCAGATACCTGCAGATCATGTCCTACAGCCATTTCCCTGTAGTCCTGGATGGGGTTGACTGGGCGTAAAACACCAACTTACTTACTTACTTACTCCTGGATGGACAAGAACATCACATGACCAACAGACATTGCAGATTCTCTCATGCACTTTTGATCACTGACACACAAAAAACATGTCCTCTACCAGACAGTCATCCTGACTGAGACTAAACAACAACAGTAAATAAAAGCACATCTCAGATTCATTTTGACAAGTGTGTGAGCTCATTCACAGAAATCAGTCACATGACACTTGTGTGAGCAGCTGCTGTTTGCCCTTCACAGAATGAGAAACCTGTTCACCCATGTGCATGTGAATGTGTGTGTGTGTGTGTGTGTGTGTGCGTATGTGTGCAGGTGTGGTGTGTGAGGAACTTATACATTATGACTTTATAATTATTATTTCTGAGGATTTAATGAAAACACTTTTGTTGATCTTGTGCAGCGTGGTGTGCTCATGCTGGTTGGCAAGAGATGACAGCTATTATTAGTCAGTGGCCATGGCTGTTTTTCTACCGTTTTGTCCGCATCTATGTGGTGCCACTACAGCACTGAGTAAAACAAAATGATTATCCAGAAACTACTACCACGGTGGACACCACTGATAATTTGAAATTTTAAGTTTCATGTGAATCATATGCTAGGTACACACACACACACATGCATACACGCATGCATGGATGCACGCACGTGCGCACGCACACCAATACACATTCACACACACACATGCGCGTGTGTGCACGTGCAAACACACACATACACACACACACACACATATATCACAAAAGAAATATCTAACAGAAAAATGGGTCAGTCAACATGTGTGCTTTTAAATGGGTCAGTCAACACATGTGAGCTTTTAAAAGTTGTGACTGATTGATATTCCTCACCCAGATCATTGCATTGTTAACACTACTGCTTTCCTATCACAGGCACACAACATGCAATCACAGCAACGCCCCCACAGAAGTGAACATGCACACTTGTTGGTGTTAGTGTGGATCAGTGGGGATGTGACAACTGTCACTTGACAGATTACAAATCCAGGACTTTAGTGTGATTGACAAAGACACTGAGAAATGTTTCAGACAAAGAGTGCTCCGGGTCCAACACACAGCACACCACAGATCATGATGCTGTGTTTGATACAGCAAGATAAATGATAATCTACGTGCCATTATCACAATACTCTCACATAGGTGCATGTATACACACACAGGCACACACTATCTCTCCCTCATTTGCTGTCACACCTATACACACACACACACACACACACACGCATGCATGCACACACTCTTCTCTCTCATACATTCACTGCCCCCCACCTCCACCCCCACAATGTTCTCCCATACACTCTCTAGTCCCCCCACCCCCACCCACCCACACGCATACACACACACACACAGTGTGCAGGGTATAAATCATTTAAACCATTTCTACTGTTCAATGTTACAAGAACACAAGATGGGGACACAAAGATTATTCACCCTGGGTTCACAGAACACAGTGAGTATTTGAGTCACTCCAGTAAAGAACACATTAAGAGGCACATGCAAACACAGTTGACTCCTCAGTGTGCAGGTCCCACACCTGTGCAAATTAAGTCACACAGCACACAAACATTCTGCTCCAGTCTGTACATACCTCTGGTGAAAGGGATGAGCCATCATGTACTGCCTGATTAACAACCATATTATGCATCACCAGTCAACTTGAAAACACATCAAGAAATGGAAAGTTTAGGTTAGGACTAAACTACTGAAAAACAGCTAACACTATATGCACACACACATACACACACACACACACACACACACACACACACACACACACACACACACCACACACACACACACAATTACACACACATACTAGTATTAAAATAACCACACAAGCACACATAAACACACACATATACTCTGCATCAAAATAATCACACCAAAACACACATGCCCACACACACTATTACACAGTTATCCTTCTGACATGACGCTGTTTCAAGGAGTACTTTCTGTAAAGTCTGCACAGCGAACGGTCAGTACCAAGCACAGGGAATCCAAAGACTGGCTGTTACCTTGACGGAGTCTTTGAGTGTAGTGCTCTCCACCTGTCGGGCCAGCTTTTCGTTCAGCCGATCTCTCTCCTGCTGCTGGCGAATCACTTCCTCCTCCATCTCCAGCTTCTGCTGCTGCGACAGCTGGGCCACTCGCTTCTGGCGGCGCTCCGCAATCTGGTCACAAACACACGCCAAACATTATCCAACATGCCATACATTATCCAACACATCAAACATTATCCACTAACACGCCAAACATTATCCAACTCATCAAACATTATCCACCAACAGACTTCAGGACATCAAGCCATCTGGTCACAAACACACGCCAAACATTATCCATCAACAGTCTTCAGGACATCAAGCCATCTGGTCAAGAACACATGCCTAACATTATTCATCAACAGGACATCAAGCCATCTGGTCACAAACACACGCCAAACATTATTCATCAACAGGACATTAAGCCATCTGGTCACAAACACATGCCAAACATTATTCATCAACAAACAGGACATCAAGCCATCTGGTCAAGAACACATGCCAAACATTATTCATCAACAGGACATCAAGCCATCTGGTCACAAACACACGCCAAACATTATTCGTCAACAAACAGGACATCAAGCCATCTGGTCACAAACACACGCCAAACATTATTCACAACAGGACATCAAGCCATCTGGTCACAAACACACGCCAAACATTATTCATCAACAGGACATCAAGCCATCTGGTCACAAACACACGCCAAACATTATTCATCAACACAGGACATCAAGCCATCTGGTCACAAACACACGCCAAACATTATTCATCAACAGGACATCAAGCCATCTGGTCACAAACACACGCCAAACATTATTTATCAACAAACAGGACATCAAGCCATACGGCAAAGTGCTTCTTGTGCACCTACAGGAGGCCGTGAGGCATCCTGCCTAAACTCTGACTTGTGTACTTCACACATGATGAACTGGCAACTCTGAGGCAACTGATGCCACTGATCCATCCTCTCTAGCCTAAATCTGAACCCACTCCAACACTGACAATTTTCATCAATTCTTTCCTATCCATTCACAAACACGCCCCTCCAAAGACACATACCTTATCAGCCAGTGAGTTGTTCTGTCTCTGTCTCTCCAACTCCAGGTTACGCTCAATGGCTTCCTGCTCCTGTTTGAACTTGGCCAGCAGTCGCTTGTGTTCCTCGTCCGACAGCTTATCGCCCTTCAGCAGCAGCTCACGCTCAAACTGGGACTTGTGGGAGTCTGTGACCTGTGTGTCAATTACATTTTGTATATAGTCAGTATGCTTGTGTGTGGAGGTGCCTCTGTGTGTGTGTGTGTGTGTGTGTGTGTGTGTGTGTGTGTGTGTGTGTGTGTGTGTGTGTGTGTGTGTGTGTGTGTGTGTGTGTGTGTGTGTGTGTGTGTGTGTGTGTGTGTGAGTGTGTGTGCGTGTATGTGCTTAGAATAGTCCCTACGGACAAGATTTTGCATTTATAAATACTTTAATTAATTAATTAAGAAGCACAGGTAGAAAATTACTACCTGTTTGTGTTTTCTTTCATTCCTAAACTCATGCAGTACTTATTACAGTGAAAACTAATCGGTCTGTTACTTATTAGCTTCATCAGTCAGTCAGTCCATTACGTGCACACACACACACACACACACACACACTCTCTCTCTCTCTCTCATACACGCACACATACACACACTCTGAACACTCAAAAAGTGACCGAAAAAAAGAGAAAACATTTGAACAACAGATCAACAGCAACGATCCAACCCCCAAACTGCCCAGCTCACCAGTCTCTTCTGCTGGTTGATCTGGTCGTTGATGGCCCTCTGGTGCGTGGCCAGCTCTTCGTCCGTCTGCCGATCGGCCAATCGCTTCTCCTCTCTGTGCTTCAGCTCCAGGGCCTCCTGTTGGGTCAGCTGCTCCTGAACCAGCGCTTCCTGTTCGGCCGTCAGCGAGTCACCGTTCAGCTGGCTGCTGATGTTGGCAATCACCTCCGCAGACTCGTTGTCACCCTTCGCGGCCTGAAGGAGTTAAAGAGGCAAATACAGCTTTCGATCTAAAGTCCAAAATGACAGCTTTTCATCCCATCTTGGTATGGGTTGTGTCACAAGGCACAAAGACTGTACATACCTCTGTGTCACACGACGCAGCACCTTGACGCCAGCAGGAACACCAAGGCTATGCTCAAATGTTATTATGCACTGCAGAGATATATGGGGACTATCTTCAGCCAGTGCACACTATCATACCTCAGACGACAACTGGTAATAGTGCTAATGCTGCTTTGGTTGGTTTCTAATGGTTTTTTGGAGAGATGCTACCCCCCTCCCCACCCCCCCGTCTCTCCCTCCCCATGCACCTAAATCTCTCCACACACCCCCCCCTTCCCCTCCCAGAAATGTGCACACACCAACCTCTTACCTGCATCAACTGAATTAATCACATTGGCCATTTCTACAGCGTCAATCCTTAAAAGCACCTGATTAACAATAAGAACACAAGCGTCACAACAAGCACGTAAGGTAGATTGTGAACACAGCTCACCAGCTGTCTGAATGAACACTTCTCCCTACTGCAAGCACACTCACATGGTTCTTGGTGATATGATCCAGCTCCTGGTTCACCGCCCTGTCACGGTCCAGCTGCTCGTTCATGCGTTTACGGGCCGCCAACTTGGCAATCAGTTTGTCCTGCTGACGCTGCTTCTGGTCATCCAGGCGATTCTCCGAGCGACGAGACTGGTCGTGGAAGTCTGCAAGGATCCGGTCTCGCTCCTCGGCTGAGGCCGACTTCAGCATCTCCCTCAGCGCCGCTTCCTGCTCCCGTCGAAGTTGCTCCTTTTCGTGCTCTTTCCAGGCTTTCATGATGAGGCTGTCTTCACTCAGGCGGTCCGCTTCATTCTGCAGGTTTCGTGCTTCCTTCATCGCCTCGAGCTCCTCCTCCGTGAGGTTCTCCATGTCTTCAGCGCTGAGTTCCTGGCCCATGCTGTGGCCCTTGCGCAGCTTCAGCTTATTGATGATATCATTGGAAAACTGCTTCAGGAGGTTGCTGCGCTCGTAGGCTCGTTTCAAAATGTGGCTTGTCGAGGGTCGATCTAGACCCAGATTGTTCATGAAGTTGTTAAAGTCGTCATTGTCGTCCACCTCATCAAACACCTGTGGTAACAAAAAGTTGAACATTTCCTTCAGATGATTCCTTTGTATTTTTATTTATTAATGCAGAAAAAACAGTTCGCAGTTTCACCTTTACGACACTTCCTGATGATGTTAGTATTCGGTTAATCAATTAACCTAGTATGAAGAACTAACTACAGCTGGTAAGAGCTTATAGGAATGTTTACACCTTCCTCTAGTGCTATCTGAAAATGGCCGACATCAGGGTTACTTCAAGATATGCAGAAGACAAGCAGCCTACGGCATGGCCTTACAGCAACTATTACAAAAGCTGGTGTTTTTCAAGTCTGCTTCAGACCCTATTATTTTCATAAGCATTTTCCTCTAAAAAAAGAGAAAAAAAGAGAGAAAAGCAAAATGAAACTGACCTGCTCCACAGAATGTATGGATGCTGTCTTCAGTTCCGCAGTCTGAATCTCCAGCTTTTGTTGCTTGTTCATGAGGTCATGCATCATTTCATCGCGTGACTGCAGCGTGATATCCGGCACCTCATCCGCCGCCACCCCCTCCTTCTGCGCTTCAGCGATGTGCTGGTGATGCAGGTTCTTCTTCCTCTGGCGCCGCCGCTCCAGCAGCTTCTCCCGCATGTCCGCCATCTGCTTCTGTTTCTGCTTCTCCAGGGCGGTGTTCAGCTTGCTCATGTTGTTGGCGTACTCCACCATGATCTTCTCCTTCTCCTGGTCGTTCTTCGCCTGCGCCAGCTTGGCCGCAAAGTCCTTGGCCACTTCATCCTTCAGATCGTCCTTCTTCTTTTCAAAGTCCTTGATGATCTCCTCAAGGTTCTCAACCTCCTCTGAGTGAAGGTCGTTCTCCAGTTTGGCGGCTTCATATGCCTGCTTCTCAAAGAGGTACTTCTTCTTGTCAGTCATCTCCTGCTCTGACATGGTGCCTGAGGACTGCACCCTGGACATGTCACCGATGACAATCACCTGGGAAGACGATGATGAGGCGTCCTTGCCGTCTCTGTCTGAGCTCTTCACCAGCTTGCTGCTGGTCTTCTTTGGCTGCGGTGGTTTCTGCTTCTGCTGCTGTTGACCAGATCCCTGCTTTCCTGAGCCTCCCTGCTGACCGTGGATGTTGATGTTGGTGACGTGGGAGGTGCTGTCCCCTGCCTGGCCCTGCTGCAGCAGGTTCAGCAGCTCCGAGGACAGGTAGAAGGGACCGCCTGACTCCAGCATAGCGATCAGCTGTCGCAGGAGTGGGATCAGCTCAGAGTCCTGGTTCCCTGTGGAGTCGGCGTCACCGTACACCCCGGTGAGCTGAGCGTCATAGTCGCCGGCCAGGAGTGCGCTGCGGGTGAGAACCACCTTAGCCTCCGCCAAGCACAGCTCGGAAAACTCCCTGGCGTACTCCAGGGAGGAGTGCTGCTCGTCGACGTTCTCAATCCTCGTCCTGAGCTGGTCCCTCAGCTCCCCTTGCAGCCGGGCCTTGGCCTGCTTGTAGCGCTGCGTGGCCGTGACCTCTGCCTCGGGGTTCATGGCGCCCTCCAGGTCACCCATCCGGTCCTGGTACCGCTTCTCCTCCTGTTCCAGCTTGGCGAAGCATTTCCGGATCACCTCGGAGAACTTGACCTGGGCGGCCACGTGGCCTTCCTCCCGCTCATGCTCCTCCTTGTCTCCAGCAGTGAGGATGGCGACAATGTCGGCAGGGATGACGGCACCATAGTCCTGCTGGGCGGCTCCCCGGCGCTGCACCTCGTGCTTGGCGTTCTCCAGCAGCTGGTTGGCCTGGGAGTCAATGTCCTCCAGAGATTTCTGAACATTGCGAGATGTGATGGTGTCCAGGTTGTACATCATGGTGAGAGCAAGCTCCTGCTCCTTCTTGGACAGCTGCCGACAGATATGAGACTGTGTGAGCAAGAACGAGCGGACACAGCTGAACTGAGTAACAGCATGTTGGACACAAAGCAAAGAGCACAGAGTGAATATGAATACCAAATGATGAAATAAATAAAGAAATGAAACAGGCATACCACATTAGCCATACCACACCACAACACACATAACGACACATACACAGACACCACAGCAACACCCACAAAAACATACACTAGACATACACCAACATGCTGCCTGTCTGCTGCTTCCAGCAGCCTCTCCTGGCTAAAGTCTCCTACACACACACACACACACACACACACACACACACACACACCCACACCACACACACACCCACACCACACACACAACCTACACACCGCACACACACCACACACAAACACACACTCCCTACACACCACACACACACACAGACACACCCTACACACACACACACACACACACTCCACACACCACACACACACACACAAACACACACACACACAAGCTACCTCTGCCTCTCTCTGTCTCTGCCGTCTCCAGTAGCCTCTCCTGGCCACGATCTCCTCCTCCAGCATGCCCAGGGCGCCGGGCGGAGGTTTGGGTTTTCGGTGGGCGCTGGACGCCTGCGTCACTGGCACCACCAGGCGCGACTCCGGGTTGAGTCGAGCGCCGATCACGGGACTCATCTCCCCTGACACGGGGTCCACTGCCTTGCGACTGATCATGATGGGGACCAGCCCTGTGGAGGGAAAACAAGTCAGGGTTTACAGTCACATATTTCTATCCACTCATTTATTCATCAACTTGTGTACTTGTGTATATGCGTGTGTCTCATGTAGTCATGCATACATCTGTCTAAGGTTGAAGAAGGTACTGAACATTATATTCATCTCTCCTGGCATGGTCCACAGGCAGACAAATGGCTAGTAACACAATGAACTACGTATATCAAATAAGAGTGAACACATCCATGTTTTGTGACTCATCAGCAAGATAGCTGGCCCTTTCAGATTTTACATATTAACTTTGATTATTCTTTTAGCTATCATGCATCTGTCTTTGTGCTGTTAAAGACAGGTTTCATTCTCTTGTGACTGATCACATTATAGACATGTACCTGAGTGATAATAAGCAGAGTAAATGATTAACACCTTAGATTACTACTTCTTCATCTCACTGTATAGTTCCTCATTTGACAATTTCACAAACTCATCACAATCTTCTCCCTTAAAGCAGAGTGAATGATTCAACTGCTGACACATCACAAATCCATCTAATTTCCAATTTTCAGCCTGCAGTTCTTTACCAGACAGTAGTTCAACAAACTCAGTCCCACCTTCTCCCTCAGGGTCCTCCATGGTTCCGCCCAGCGGAATGACCTTGCCGGACCTGGGGTCACGGTCAGCGCCCAGGATGGGGACTTCCTGCCCGGTGCCAGCCGGGTCAGCCATGGAAGTGCCCACCAGGATAGGCAGCAGTTGGCCGGTCTTGGAGAACTCGTACATGCCTGCAACCAGTCAGCATTGGTCAGTTTTTTCCTCTTTTTTTTCTTTCGGAAAGAGCACCTCTTTCTCTCCCTCTTTTGAATACTGTGGGAATCTTTAGTGGGGGCAAAACTCAAATCCCATTTAAAAAAAAAAAAAAAAAAAAATAGCTGTACATGCAAATGGGCAAAGGTAGGACGCAAATCAGCCCTTAGCCGTATTTTTGTGAAATAAAGTTTATTTATTCACTCTTTCTCTACGCCTCCCTGCCTGTCTGTCCATCTATCCATCCTCCCCTTCCTCCTTCCCAACAGCTTTACTACAGCATGAAGAGGAAAAATTAAAGAGAAGCCGCCCTCCACTCTCAACCTCTTCAATCCTGAAACTACTAACACCAGCATGTCATATCAGAAGTGTTAATATTCCACCAGGATGACTACACAAAGACCATCATAACTCACTCCAAAAGCACACTTGAACATCAACAAAACGCAGTCAAACAAGACTTAGACCACTCCACGAAACGACAAAAAAGATCTAACCTGGTGATCCCCCAGTGGTGGCCAAAATGGCAGCCCGGTTCTTCCTGCGGTCAACGTCCTGTCGTGTGCGCAGCAGGTGTGCCTTCATACGGTTGCGGGTCTTGCTCAGTTCTTTCAGCGCCGCCTCCATGGTGGTCTCCTCGTGACGCACGTTGGGCGTGCCACCATCTGAACCTGCACAACATGCAAATGTGCAGCATGCACCTTGACACACCTGTCATATTATCACCACAGCACGCACCTTGACACACCTGTCATATTATCACCGCAGCATGCACCTTGACACACCTGTCATATTATCACCGCAGCATGCACCTTGACACACCTGTCATATTATCACCTCATTTAGCGAAGCACTGAGCTCATTGCTTGCCAAGGAAAGAGCTACAGTAATCAAACTAATATCAATTAAGAAAAGACTGCCATTCAAGTTGATTTATAATCCTCCCAATTTACCTTTTCCGCATAAATGTATGTGTGTGCGTGCATGTGGTGCATGCGTGAATGCATACGTGTGTGTACAGTCAAGGCAACCGAAAATGATGAAGTAGCAGAAAAATCCAAAGCTGGACACCATCCTTGTGCCAAGACACCCACAGCCCTGGTTCCGCAGTGCTAGCCATGACCAAGTCTTAGCCACATGTACACACAGAGCAATGACACCAGCATCCCTACCTGAAGTATGCACAGCATCCTTGTACTCCCTTTATCCTTGTGTAATGAAGTATTATCTTATCAATGCGTCCACAGCCATGGCTCCATAGTGCGTACAATGACTAAGTCTAAAACACCAGGATCCCTACCTGAAGCGTGCACGGCGTCCTTGTACTCCCTCAGTACGTCCACAGCCCTGACTCCATAGTGCATACAACGACTAAGTCTAAAACACCAGGATCCCTACCTGAAGCGTGCACGGCATCCTTGTACTCCCTCAGTACGTCCACAGCCCGAGCTTCACAGGCCAGCACCGTGGCATCCAGCAGTGACTGGTAGCCACCGGCTGATGGCTTCACTCGCCCGCCGGACACCAGTCCACTGTGCACTCGCACCAGTTTGCCGCTTGGTCCATCCACGAATGAGTCTCCAGGGACGATGGGGATTTCAGCGTGGTCACCTTCTTTGGTACCGCCAACAGGCACGACCACACCTGGAAATACAGATGACATGCATGGAAATGGTGCAAGGTTTTGAAGAACAGTCACAACCTCAGTTTGTATTTGTTAAAAGAACAGACAATTTAGCCAGCATTGTGCCGGCTGAACATCGAGTGTTCAATGTGTTTTTTTGGCTCCCTGCAAAGTTCAGAGTAGGCTGATTTAATATTTATTTAATATACTGATATACTTATGTAAGCCCAAGGAAGGCTACAATTCTTCTGTGCGGATGGTAATTCTCTTGCACCTGGGTAGTTGACTAAGTGTTCAGGACAATTTCATGAAAGATCATCTTCTTTTAAAAACTCAAAACAGCAGTGTTAGGACAATTTGATGAAAGATAATTTTCTTTTGAAAACTCAAAACAGCAGTGTTCAGGACAATTTCATGAAAGATCATCTTCTGAAAACTCAAAACAACAGTGTTCATGACAATTTCATGAAAGATCATCTTCTGAAAACTCAAAACAACAGTGTTCAGGACAATTTCATGAAAGATCATCGTCTGAAAACTCAAAACAATACAGCGTTGAGGGCCTTTTCATGAAAGATTGTCTCCTTTTGAAAACTCAAACCAACAGTGTTCAGGACAATTTCATGAAAGTTTAAGTTCATCTCCTTTTAAAACTCAAAACCAGAGAATTCTCTGGGAGGGACTCCTGCAGTAAATCTGTTCCCAACAAGACCTCCCTCAAAACGCACCCTGTTGTGAACACAGAAAGGCGCCCATGGACACTGACAGGTACCACAGCCTGCAACTGATCACCACCAGCAAACACAGCAGCAACAGTCTCCAACACTCACCTGTCTCCTCATCCAGCATGACGGCTAGCACAGGAACCGCGCGGCCACTGTCAGGGTCAGCCATGAGTGACCCCAACTCGATCGGCACCGGCAGCCCGGTGACGGGGTCAGTGTGGATGCCACCGATCGGCAACACCGCGCCCGTCTGGGGGTGAAGGGTCATGGCCAGGATGGGGACGTGGAGGCCACACTCCGGATCAGACATGGGAGCTCCGTAGCGAAGGTCGCTTTTGTTTTGGAGAGGTTTGAGCTTGGTCTGCACGGGGGCGCCGGTGTGGGGGTTGGTCGGGTAGGGCACGAACGGGATGAACGGCTCCTCTGACCTGGTTGCCTCACCTGCGATAGTGCTCAGATGTTAGGTAAGAGATCAACAACAGGGTCCGGGAAACAGCCATGCCCCATGTTGCACTAAACATTATGTACAGAATAATACACATCTTGTCCAAAACACCAAGTGCCCAAAACAGTGTACAGTTTCCAGCATCACCACAGAAACATTGGTGTACATACAACTACAAGAGCCTGTTGTGTTTTTGTATCCACACACACACACACACACACACACACACACACACACACACACACACACACACACACACACACACACACACACACACACACACATTATCTCTCCACTTTCCTCTCTCTAGCTGACTGAGGGGGCAAACAGAAAGAAAGAAGAAAAACAAGGTGGAAAAACACTACAAAATAATCCAAAGCTATAAAGTGCAAAATCGCTTGGACAAACGCACCTGTGGCAGAATCAATGACGAAGACCAGACGAGAGGTGATGGGGTCAAAGGCCACGTTACCCAGAATGGGCAGCACGTGACCAGTCTGCGGGTGCACAAAGTGCTCAGGCGGGATGGCCGTCACCGTTCCATCAGCCAGCAGCATCTGCGAGCCAGCCTTGGGCCGCAACAACCCCGTCTTGTCATCCGCCGACACCGCCGAGGAGCGCACAGCGCCTGAGGCATCAAAGAGCTCATCACGGGTGACCGGCGATCTGGAACCACTGACCAGCAGTTGGCCCCCTGTGCCCTGTCCCAGAATTCCCCAGGCTCCCACGCGACGGCATTCATCTGTGATCTCGGCGGACATCTTCTCAATGAGGAGAGCAACGCGGTGGTCGACGGCATTGTGCCAGCTGCGGTGGAAGTCGCCATCGGAGTTGGTGAGGTCTCCGCGTTGCAGCTTGGTGGTATGCTCCGTCAGCAGGCGAACAGCTTCACGCATGCACGATTGGTAGTTCACCTGGAACACGAGTGACAGATATTGTCTACAGTTAGTTCATAAAGATGCCCCCACCCCACCTACCCCCAACGTCTTTCTCTTTTTAGTTTTGTCAGATATCTGTGGTGAAATTTTCATGAGTTTACTGACAGAAAAGCCAAACCATAAATCAGGTGGAGGCAGACAAATAGGTAAGCATGGACAGGGATCAAGGAAAGGAATGAAGTACGTGATGCAACATAATCACTTGCCAAGCAGTCTTTAGTGTCCAGAATTAAAAGAAACCTCATACAATTTTACAGCAAGTTAAGCCATCAACCGTCTTTCTTCTTTCCTCCCGCTCTCCAACCCATGATGGCTTCACCCAGGTGGCCACTGTCCCTTGCCCCTTTTATCGTATCATTGTGTACCGTTGTTAATTTTATTGTATCGTATCATGCTGCACTGAATTGTATAGTACTGTTTCTATCACACTGTACTGGACTGTATTATACCATCCAGTACCCAGTATCATACCGTGTTTTGATTGATGATTGCTTATATAGAGCTATTCTCAGCTCTTGAGCAGACTCACTACGCTTGCATTCTACACGAGTGACTTGCTTTTTATAGCATGTTTATGAATATGCACCGAAGTGGTGTACTTACAGCGCTGGCATGGCTGGTGCCACATGAAACTGCTGCCATCTCAGTGCAGGTTCTGTGTACACCATACAACCATGCACCATGTCACTTCATGCAAAGCCACATACATAAGGTGTATGCATGTTTAGCTGTAACCAGCCACCTGCACTTTTGACAGAATGACCAGGATCTTTTACGTGCTACTCCGGTAACACGGGACGGGGGTGGAATGGATACCAAAATAAGTCAGCACAGAAAGTTGACCCTGGAGAAGAAAATTCTCCTGCCGCTCCTGCAGGGATTCGAACCCACAACCTTTCAATCACGAGTCCAGTGCTTTAACCACTGAGCTGTACTATACTGTATTGTATGATACTGCATTGCATTATACTCTGCATTGTATTGTATCATGCTGTACGGTATTGCCTTGCACTGTCCTGTGCTGTTCTGTATTGTAATGTATTGCACTGGATCACACCCCCACCTGGTGGTTCTCGCGCCCAGTCTCATCGTCCTTCATCATCTGCTCCTGTCGCCCCAGCACCGCCTCAAACTGCTGACCCAGCGCCATCCTCCTCTCCAACTCTCGCTCAAGGTCGGACAGCTTTCTGTCGTAGGTCGCCAGGTCCTCGTCCGTGGCCAGAGCGGCCTTTCCATTGAGATTCATCTTGGCTGCCCAGAGACCTGGACGGATTGATCATTACGGTCAAATTATGAGTGGAGAAAAAGTTGATTAGCTTTCTAGCATAAGCACTTGTTCCCTGTAACAGACTTTCTCCTCAGATTCACCTTAGTGACCCCCAGGCCTGAACCAATCACTACGGTCAGAGTGTAGTCTACGTCTCAAAGGTGAACTGTCTTTATTCACACAGACATTTAGCACAAAGAGCTATATCTGTCAACAAATTATTTTAAATCTCATCGCTCTGTGTGTGGTGTGTGTGTGTGTGTGTGTGTGTGTGTGTGTGTGTGTGTGTGTGTGTGTGTGTGTGTGTGTGTGTGTGTGTGTGTAGTGTGTGTGTGGTGTGTGTGTGTGTGTGTGTGTGTGTGTGTGTAGTGTGTTTGTGTGTGTGTGCTCCACCTTTCAGGGACTCAGACTGGTTGGCAATGCGCTGATACATCTGTTTGACGTTGTCCTTGTGTTGACCGATGCTCTGGGTGACGCCACGGGACTGCTTCGATAACGTGTCATACAGCTGCTTGGTGGAGAAGCCTTCCAAGTCAACCTGGCGATCGTAGTCCCAGAATTCATCATTCTTGACCTCCACGGCTCCAGCTGAAACAACATTTTGTCAAATATATATTATAACCCTCCAACCAGTTGTCACTCTTTCCTCTTCTACATCCCAAGACTGAGATGTAACTGTGAAATTTTACAATTCATAATGAAATCTAAAAACAAAAATGGCCCTTTGTTTCTTTATTCATAATAATATAGATACCCCGATCACTGAGAATATGACCATTCTCTGTCCCCCCACACACATTCACTGTCATCATCTCCCTTCTCTGTCATCAAATGACGAATCTTTCTGTTGAGTTTTCACTGTGTAACTTTGCAGGGCAGCGTCCTTCCACGTCCAGGGTCAAAACCACTCCACACTGCTCAACAGCATAAACCATCACGTACTCATGTCAACCCCAGTAAATAGAATGCTTGGGGGTTTAACTTAAGAAGAAGGAATTCTAATAGGGGTTTAACTCAAAGAAGAAGGAATTCTAATAGGGGTTTATCTTAAGAAGAAGGAATTCTACTAGGGGTTTAACTTAAAGAAGAAGGAATTCTAATAGGGGTTTAACTTAAGGAGAAGGAATTCTACCAGGGGTTTAACTTAAGAAAAAGGAATTATAATAGGGGTTTAACTTAAGGAGAAGGAATTCTACTAGGGGTTTAACTTAAGAAGCAGGAATTCTACTAGGGGTTTAACTTAAAGAAGAAGGAATTCTGCTAGGGGTTTAACTTAAGAAGAAGGAATTGTAATAGGGGTTTAACTTAAGGAGAAGGAATTATAATACTCTCATCCATTTTCTCTATGGGGTTCCCACAGTGCTCCGAACTGATTACACTCTGTGACACAACAGGATACAAACAAAATTCACAGAAGCAGGAAGTGCTGAGATGCAGAAAGTATCCAGATGCTCACCGTCAAGAATAGCAGCCTGGTCAGCCATGTCCGCATCAAGCGGTGCGCCGGTGATCACTCTCAGGTTGCGGTGATATTTTCTCACCGGGTACACCACTGAGCCCTTGCTGGCGTAATCATCAAAGTCGTAGTGCCGAGTCACGATGCGGTAGAACGGATACATGTAGGAGGTCTTGGACCAGCCGTACCTACGGAACAGCACCTGGAAGGAAAACACAGCAGGTCTTGAACCACCTCTGTCCACTGAAGAATACCAAAAAACTGTAACACCACAGGTTTGGGCAAGCTCAACACCCAAACAGTACTGGTTTCTGACCAGCTAACCTACTGAACAAGCCTTGGAAAGAGAACATACCGCTCAATGTGTGTAAGGTCAAAGAGAACATATGTTCAGCGTGTGTAAGGACAAAGAGAACATACGCTCAGTGTGTGTAAGGCCAAAGAGAACATACGCTCAGTGTGTGTAAGGTCAAAGAGAACATACCGCTCCGTGTGTGTAAGGACAAAGAGAACATACGCTCAGTGTGTGTAAGGACAAAGAGAACATACGCTCAGTGTGTGTAAGGTCAAAGAGAACATACGCTCAGTGTGTGTAAGGACAAAGAGAACATACTGCTCAGTGTGTGTAAGGACAAAGAGAAGGATAAAGGACAAGAGTACGGAAACTGTACTACAGGTGTCCATTTACAAGACACCATACAACCTCTTCCTATACACTAAAACATCCACCGACTTTACACACAATCAATTACGTCTAATGTAACCCTCCCCCCAAAAGCACATTACAACAGGCTCATCACATCTGTTCCACAAATGGACAAAGCAACATAATTATATGCATACTTCTAAACTAGCACATCTGTTCCACAAATGGGCAAAGCAACACATAACCATATGCCTACTTCTAAACTCTCAGAAAACCACACCAACTGTTGCCACGTAATCACACAACCATAGAGGCAGCTGGAATTTCACATTACAAAGCAGACAGCCCCTGAGATGCCAGAAAACGGGCCTAATGCACATCTACCCAAAACTCAACAGTGTCCAGCAGCTCAAACAAACAAACGAAGAAACAAACGGCATACCAGCAGCAGGACCATGATGACCATGGCCAGGAAGGCGGAGCCAAGCAGGATGAAGATGATGGCCCAGTCAGGTTCCTTCAGGATGTCCTGGCTGACAGAGATTCCGGTCTGGATGATGGCACCGGACGTTGTGGGGTAGAAAGGTCCTGTTGTTGAGCACTGAGCACTCTGGGCCATCACTCTCACGTACTGCAAGGTGGGTACAATACAACTTCAATTCTACATCTTCAAAAATGCACTACAGATTTACCTATACAGACAATACCACAAAAGTCTGCTTTCAGATTCTGTCTTCTTTCTTTTCGAAACATCAACAACAGGACAATCAATTGAAGATACAGATCCATAAAGATGAAAGTACAAGTATAAACACTGAAATGACCTACTTTCATACTTTGATGAGGGAGGTACATATTCTTCAAACATTAGTGTTTTTGTGTGTGTTGTTTGTTTTATTTTTTTCATTTCTACATTCATAGCCTACTGTCTCTTCACCCTGACAATTTCAACTTTTCCAACAGAAGTTACATATTCCCACTCTGACAGACACCATTGAATGTATCAGTTCAAGTATTTTTTGACTGATTGATGATAGCTTATATAGCGCTATTCTTTGGTCTCTTGAGCAGACTCACTACGCTTGCACGTGATTCTACATGAGTGACTAGCTTTTTATGCACGTTTTTTGAATATTCACCAAAATGGCATACTCAAGCGCTGGCATGGCTGGTGCCACATGAAACTGCTGCTGTCTCAGCACAAGTTCTGTGTACACCATTCAACCATGCTCCATGTCACTTCATGCAAAGCCACATATGTAAGGTGCATTCGTGTTTAGCTGGAGCCTGCCACCTGCACTTTTGGCAGAATGACTGGGATCTTTTACGTGCTACTGCAGTAACACACACGGGGGTGGAACAGATACTGAAATAAGAGTCAGCACAGAAAGTTGACCCCGGAGAAGAAAATTCTCCCGCCGCTCCTGCAGGGATTCAAACCCACGACCTTTCAATCATGAGTCCGGCGCTCTAACCACTGAGCAATCCCCGCCCCCTGAAGTATGAAGTCAATGGCCCTTTAACATAACTCCTGACTGCTGTGTGGTGGTCTCTGTGGTGTATCCTGTAACTGTACTGCCTGCCCTGTGTTTCTTCCTGTTCTGAGCTGTATGCAGTTCTTTCTCTTTTTTCCACACTTCAACACACAATTTTCATCTGTTAAGAAACATTTTGGGATGAATTTTCACACATACATATTTGACACTTTTACTTCAAGTAAAACATAATTATAACCTTATTGTGATTATCTGGCAAGTGGCAAGGCAGAACTCACAACCAATCAACAGCTTCTCACCATTTTCTTGTTGATGTCGGTGCTGAGGTAGAAGGCGTAGACGCCGGGGTCAGTGAACTTGTAGGCGAAGAGGGTGGTAGAAGTGGCCACCTGGGACTGGGCCTCCAACAGGGCTCGGAATCCTCCGTAGTCAAACTGGTCGTTGGTGTTGTAGAGGTTATTCCTGTCATGAAAAATAGTTGTGAATGCAAGATTTAAAAAATAAATAATACAGAATACAGAATCTTTATTGTCTATGAATAACATAGAAATTGGCTGCATAAAAGATACCAGTAAAATAACACACAGTATAATACATGAACATAAGTACACATAAAACACAGTTTCTCATGAAAAAACATAAGCAGTCACTTGCAATGAAGCCAGTCAGCCAAGCGTGAATGTGAGAACGAACATAGGTAACAGAGTAATTAATTAAACAGTCAAATACATTTTGATTAAACGCACAAAAATCCGAATCACTCTGGTTTCCCCTGGAGAAATCTGGATCATTTTCCTCATGGGAGATCCACCATTTTTCAAGGGGTATCCAGGTCATTTTGCATGCTGCAGCAGCCAGAAGCTAACTAACCTACACATTCATTTTCAACTCTGTCAAATGTTCTACAAGTTTTAGGCACACATCTTCTTCATGTGCACATATTGTAAGCCGATTATTACCTGTCGTAGATTGGGTAGTAGGTGTTGCTGACGGAGAAGAACATGAGTTCGCCGTAGTTGAGGCAGGTGGTGGGGTTGGAGATGCCAGAGAAGATGGAGCCGTTGTTGGTGGAGGTGGCCAGCAGTCGACGTCGGGAAAAGGTGAAGCCAGTGGTGCTGTTGCCGCTGTAGTTGCCTTTAGTGTTGCTCTCCACCAGCGTCAGCAGCTGCAATGCAGGCACATCAGTCATTACGTGTGTTATAACAGGCACCTCATCTCAATAGCATTTCTGAACAGATAAATCCATTTAAATGTCAGAACAATATGTGTGTTGTGTGTGTGTGTGTGTGTGTGTGTGTGTGTGTGTGTGTGTGTGTGTGGAGAGAGAGAGAGAGAGAGAGAGAGAGGGAGTGTATGTGTGTGTGTGTGTGTGAGAGAGAGAGAGAGAGAGAGAGAGAGAGAGAGAGAGAGTGAGTGTATGTGTGTAAATTACATAAATTAATAGTTTATTATGTAACTTTTGTATTTTCAATAACTGTTCTTTGAGTTTTAAAATATACATTATGTGTTATTGTGTACTGTGATGTGGTTAATGTTCAGCCACGTTTTAATTTCTCTGATGAGATAATAAAGTAATCTTGAATCTTGAATCTCCAAAGGAGCCAAGCACCCATGAGACAGGAAGTGTGTGAATGCCTGCAGCCTATGGGGTTACTCGATGTGCCGATTGCTGCCCACTGTTATACATCTACAGACTGCAGTACATTCAGCCTCCAGTCTGATAATTATTACAGCAATGAAATTTCTGCTATTGTGAAAGTACACGTGACTGCACCTTCCCTTTGGGCATCTTCTGCTTGCTGTTGCTGCTTTGTCATGATATTTACTGTCATCAACAGGAATATTTCCCACGGGAAATGTTCAGAGGACTCCAAACAATGAAACTTCGCAGGCCTTCTTTATAGGAATTTAATTTTTTTAATTAAGACTCATAGCAGTTTTTCAGCTGCTTTATAGTCAAGCTTATTGAAAACTGATGTCTGAAATTAGCCAAAATGCGGCCGTCAGCACTGCCATTTTGTGTCTGCAATTCTGTCCATCAGACATCGTGAACATGAACAGTGTGTGTGACAGAAGACAGCCAACATTTTCTGCTCTTCACTGTGAGCTAATGCTGAGACAGGGTGGAGCGCATATGGGCTTTCCTGAGTGCAAAGATACCATCTTGAACTGACCTAAACTAATGCTACTCACTCTCTAGCAGTCTTTGTAATCTAATGTAACAAATTTTGAAACCTAAAAAAAGCAGGGGAGAATGGAGGTGGGGGGGTGGTAAGTAAGTAAATTGGTGTTTTATGCCCAGTCAACCAATGCGGTTATATTAGGGTGAAGTGGGAGGGTAGGGGGTGGGGGGGGGGTGTTACCTGTGAAGAGTCTGGAGAGTACACGCCCAGGAAGCCTGTGTCTCCCATCTCCACCAGGTGGATGAAGGTCTCGCTGTTGTCCAGGCTGTCGCACTGATCTGATGTCAGGGCGTTGCGAGCATTGATGATGCTCAGGGCGCTGGATGCTGGGATTTGATCCTGAGGAATGTAAACATCAGCTGTGTAAATGTTTCATTACTTGTGAATATTTTACATGAATAAGCAGTAAAGCTGGTGCCTAGAGAAGAGCATCCAAACACAAGGAAGTTGTGGTTAAGACTTCTGTTCAAAATGCAACACTTCATATGCTTCAGGCATCACAATTAACACTTCCAGACAAAGGCTTTGAACTTATAAACATTCTGTTATCCTGCACAAATGTCAAAGGTGCAAACAAATCAGAACAGTAACCCGCAGCACAAAACAAAGATCATACAAGAAGCCCTAGCAAAGATCATATACTCACGTTAAAGATCCTGTCATCTTTGTCAAAGTTTGGTGGATTATGGAAACAAATAACCCAGCATGCACAAAAACTGACAAAAACAAGTTAATTTCTGCATACCTTAATCATGACTTAGCAGGCAAAAAGCTGAACAGCTAATGAGCTATTCTGATGGTATGATGTGATGCAACACTGACATGAAATCCAAAATACTGGGGCCATTTTGTTTGCAAACCTTAATCATGACTTAGCAGACAAAAGGCTGACCAGCCAAAGAGCCATTCGGATGGCACAGCATGGTGCAACATGGACATACAATCCAAAACACTGGGGCTATTAACATAATAATAATAATAAAAGTATTTTTAAAGAGCACACACACACACACACACACACACAGATGCACCCGCACACACAAGCATTCTGACTATACAAAGCAAATTATGGCTGGGGCTGGTCCGCACTCAGCTCAGCTTGCTGCATTTCATCTGTTATTTGGGGATGTACCTCCAGTGGAGTTTATGTACCTTGTGCTTACACGTATGCCAGGCGAGTTCATTTACATCTGTTATTTGGGGATGTACCTCCAGTGGAGTTTATGTACCTTGTGCTTACACGTATGCCAGGTGAGTTCATTTACATCTGTTATTTGAGAATGTACCTCCAGTGGAGTTTATGTACCTTGTGCTTACACGTATGCCAGGTGAGTTCATTTACATCTGTTATTTGAGGATGTACCTCCAGTGGAGTTTATGTACCTTGTGCTTACACATATGCCAGGTGAGTTCATTTACATCTGTTATTTGAGGATGTACCTCCAGTGGAGTTTATGTACCTTGTATTTACTCAGCCTGCTGCATTTACATCTGTGAGGATGTACCTCTAGTGGAGTTTATGTACCTTGTGCTTACTCGCATGCCAGGTGAGTCACCGTAGGCAACTCAGGTCTTTGTTGCTGTGTTTGTTTGGATGTCTTTCGAGCATTAATTAACTCCCTTGTTCATCGCCCCAAATAAGTCATCTGTCCGCCATACTACCAGAGCATAGCTGCAGACCTCCAGACCACGAGACACAAGTTGCACTCATCCCTACTCAGGAGCCGAGCGCAGTGTGGCTCACATCCGCCCTGGGATGGCCATGTGTGAACACAGTGTCCCCCGCTCAGCCTGGAAACTTTCACTAGTATAAACGGCCCCAATCCTGCACAGTACATTTTTCATCTCATCCACTGACCAGGGTGCTGTTGTTCTCGTCCCTAATGTGGATGTAGGGCTCCAGCGGTTCTCCAGCACACACAAAGGTCAGTTGGTAGTTGGACTGCCTGCGGCACTTCAGGTCACACACTTCCTCCAGGTCGTCCGCTCTGCACAGGCACAAGCCTAGCTGGCGATCGTAGCCCACGTAGTCGGAAGATGACACACACACCTCCTGAAATGGAACAGTTCACACTTCCTCAGAAATTCACTGTGCTAAGTGCCATAAAGACAACTTTTACACCTGAGACCTCCAAGTATGTTACAAAGTTACCGACTGACAACTCTCTCTGACCATTTGCATGTGCTCATGTTAAAGTATCTGTGGTCCTGTCACAGATGAGTTTATATGAGGAGACCTTTTGAAGTCACACAGGATGTCTGTTGACTCTCCTTCCTTCATCAATCTGCACTGGAAATCAGGAGGTACAGTTTGTTCCTCTTGTGGAAAAAAATGGTGTTGAGGGATACACTAACAGGGACCCAAACACTAGTAACCATATTGAAGACACTGCATAAAACACTTGAGATATACAATGTCAGGGACTCAAACATTAGTAACAGTAATAAAGATACATACTGCATCAAACACATGAGGGATACAATGACAGGGACCCAAACACTACTAACAGTAATAATGACACTGCATAAAACACTTGAGAGATACAATGACAGGGACCCAAACACTAGTAACAGCAATAAAGACATGTATTGCATCAAACACTTGAGGGATACAATGACAGGGCCCAAACACTAGTGACAGTAACAAAGACACTGCATAAAGCATGTGAGGGATCCAATGACATGGAACCAAATACTAGTAACAGTAATAATGACATTGCATAAAATACTTGAGGGATACAATGACATGGAACCTTGAAGAAACAAATCTTATTTCTAGGAATCACAAGAACTTTTCAGGCATGTGACTTGCAGACTGGCTTAATTTTGGCCTTTTTTCTTCTTCTTTTTTTGCGGTGGGTTAATCACACAAGGGCTGGGAGTCGCTTTGAACACCCCACATTGTTTGATTTGTTCAGTAACTTCCTCACACCTGTTTTATTGATTTTTGTCTTGATTAGATCTTAGCTGTCACACTTAGTAATTTGTCAACTGGCAATGAGACAGTTCTTCATGATTACAGAAATGAATCAATGCATAAGATCTGGGAGCCTGTTCCTGAACTAAGACTGATGGTGAACTTCCTGGCAGCCACCAGACCTATGACGGTTTAGCCTGACCTTAAACAGCAAACGCAGAACAATATGTGTGCAAAAATAAACTCACAGTGGAACAGAGTGACTCAAACTCGGCAGCAGTGAGGCAGCGTCCGTCCTGGTACCTGTAGGTACCTTCACCGCACAGATCATACACCGTCTTGGAGCAGTCATCCTGCCCATCTACCTCCACGTAGCCGGATAGACATGGGCATGTCTTGTCACTCAACTGTCACAAACACACCACACATGAACACACTTAGCCAGGTAGACAAGGGCATGTCTTGTCACTCAACTGTCACAAACACACCACACATGAACACACTTAGCCAGGTAGACATGGGCATGTCTTGTCACTCAACTGTCACAAACACACCACACATGAACACACTTAGCCAGGTAGACATGGGCATGTCTTGTCACTCAACTGTCACAAACACACCACACATGAACACACTTAGCCAGGTAGACATGGGCATGTCTTGTCACTCAACTGTCACAAACACACCACACATGAACACACTTAGCCAGGTAGACATGGGCATGTCTTGTCACTCAACTGTCACAAACACACCACACATGAACACACTTAGCAAGGTAGACAAGGGCATGTCTTGTCACTCACCTGTCACAAACACACCACACATGAACACACTTAGCCAGGTAGACATGGGCATGTCTTGTCACTCAACTGTACAAACACACCACACATGAACACACTTAGCCAGGTAGACATGGGCATGTCTTGTCACTCAACTGTCACAAACACACCACACATGAAACACACTTAGCCAGGTAGACTTGGGCATGTCTTGTCACTCAACTGTCACAAACACACCACACATGAACACACTTAGCCAGGTAGACATGGGCATGTCTTGTCACTCAACTGTCACAAACACACCACACATGAACACACTTAGCCAGGTAGACATGGGCATGTCTTGTCACTCAACTGTCACAAACACACCACACATGAACACACTTAGCCAGGTAGACAAGGGCATGTATTGTCACTCACCTGTCACAAACACACCACACATGAACACACTTAGCAGGTAGACAAGGGCATGTATTGTCACTCAACTGTCACAAACACACCACACATAAACACACTTAGCCAGGTAGACATGGGCATGTCTTGTCACTCAACTGTCACAAACACACCACACATGAACACACTTAGCCAGGTAGACAAGGGCATGTATTGTCACTCACCTGTCACAAACACACCACACAAGAATACACTTAGCAAGGTAGACAAGGGCATGTATTGTCACTCACCTGTCACAAACACACCACACATAAACACACTTAGCCAGGCAGACATGGGCATGTCTTGTCACTCAACTGTCACAAACACACCACACATGAACACACTTAGCCTGGTAGACATGGGCATGTCTTGTCACTCAACTGTCACAAACACACCACACATGAACACACTTAGCCAGGTAGACATGGGCATGTCTTGTCACTCAACTGTCACAAACACACCACACATGAACACACTTAGCCAGGTAGACATGGGCATGTCTTGTCACTCAACTGTCACAAACACACCACACATGAACACACTTAGCCAGGTAGACATGGGCATGTCTTGTCACTCAACTGTCACAAACACACCACACATGAACACACTTAGCCAGGAAGACATGGGCATGTCTTGTCACTCAACTGTCACAAACACACCACACATGAACACACTTAGCCAGGTAGACATGGGCATGTCTTGTCACTCAACTGTCACAAACACACCACACATGAACACACTTAGCCAGGTAGACATGGGCATGTCTTGTCACTCAACTGTCACAAACACACCACACATGAACACACTTAGCCAGGTAGACATGGGCATGTCTTGTCACTCAACTGTCACAAACACACCACACATGAACACACTTAGCCAGGTAGACATGGGCATGTCTTGTCACTCAACTGTCACAAACACACCACACATGAACACACTTAGCCAGGTAGACATGGGCATGTCTTGTCACTCAACTGTCACAAACACACCACACATGAACGCACTTAGCCAGGTAGACAAGGGCATGTATTGTCACTCACCTGTCACAAACACACCACACAAGAATACACTTAGCAAGGTAGACAAGGGCATGTCTTGTCACTCAACTGTCACACACACACCACACATGAACACACTTAGCCAGGTAGACATGGGCATGTCTTGTCATTGGCTTCCCACAGCATGTCACACATAAACACACTTGATACTGCAGGTCCCTTTAGAGCATAGATCATACACTGTCTAGGACCAGATCTCATATTCAACCACCCTGTGTAACCAGGTACACACAGGTATGAGTTCACTTTCGCCTGCCACAAAAACAACCGGATCTCCTATTCAACCACGCCTATGTAACCAGGTACACACAGGTAGGTGTTCACATTCACCTATCACAAAAACTATTCTGCACACAAACACCCTTGATGCCAGATATTTTTCCTTTGCTTTGCTTGCTTTCCAGGCAGTCTCTCAATCTGCCCCAAGACATGAGACTGCAGTGGCATAAAACAGTCCAAAATGCCCCAATCCTTTTCAGGCGCAGACACAACACACACCAAAAGGTTCAATCCTGCAGGTTTCCATGCTCTCAAGTCTGATTCTGAGACACATGGCTGAAAACTCCCAATCGCAGTACTAATGAACAAGCTCTGATGTGGTCATGAACAGACAATTCAAAAGAAAGAGAGAAAAAAAGATAAATTTTTTTAAAAATCAGTTTAAAACAACTCTTTAAGTAAGTTCTTTAGCCAGGAAGGAGGGCGTGGGAGGGTGAGGGTGGAGGGGTGGGTGGGGGGGAAGACCACAGTAGACTTCAACTGTGCTCAGTTTCACAGAAAGGGAGCTAAGCAGTTGCTTCTTCTCTTACCTGGAAGTCCCTGCCGGCTCCACGACAAATACAAGCGCTCTGCCCTTTGCTGGGTTGCTCGGCCTCGGCACCGCAGTGGAAGCACTGGGTCTGCGCCAGGTAGGGGTTGTAGTGGTCCACCTTGCACAGCGAACAGTCACTAGCACTGCCGGCCTCCTCGTTGGGGTTGTAGCTACCCAAGGGGCATGGGGTGGCCAACGAGCTGTTCTCCGGGCAGTAGTAGCCTGGCAGGATGGAACCAACAGGCTGCAGTGAGCGTCAACAGCAACACAAGGAAAGATGAAACATAGCAGTCAGTCAGTCACCACACTTTTCTTCCCCAGTGCATGGCAGCATTGTCTCTGACCTTTTAACATCCGCAGTGTAAATGTGTACAGGAATGTTTAACTCACCTGCAGTGTAAATGTGCACATGAACATTTAACTCACCTGCAGTGCAAATGTGCACATGAACATTTAACTCACCTGCAGTGCAAATGTGCACATGAACATTTAACTCACCTGCAATGTAAATGTGCACATGAACATTTAACTCACCTGCAGTGTAAATGTGCACATGAACATTTAACTCACTGCAGTGCCAATGTGCACATGGACATTTAACTCATCTGCAGTATAAATGTGCACATGAACATTTAACTCATCTGCAGTGTATACGTATACATAAACATTTAACTCACCTGCAGTGCAAATGTACACTCAAACACTTAATTCACCTGCAGTGTAAATGCGCAAACAAAAACACAGCCAATAAAAGCCAATCCAGTTGGTCATTTTTCCTTTAAAACACATATATGAGAAAATGCATACTGCAAAGCAAATTCCACCACTAAAGCAGTGGGGGAAACATAACCCTACCCCTTCCAAAAGCCCGTGACAGTCAAGATCTCATTCTCAGAACATGACACAGTTGTCATTTTACTCCATCCACCAACCCACAAATTAAAGCTGCTCTCACCATCCACCAACCCACAAATTAAAGCTGCTCTCACCATCTACCAACCCACAAAGCTACTCTCACCAGGCACAACCCACAGAGTCAAGCTGTTCTCATCATCCACCAACCCATAAATTAAAGCTGTTCTCATCATCCACCAACCCATAAATTAAAGCTGTTCTCATCATCCACCAACCCATAAATTAAAGCTGCTCTCACCATCTACCAGCCCACAAAGCTACTCTCACCAGGCACAACCCATAAATTAAAGCTGTTCTTGCCATCCACCAATGCATAAATTAAAGTTGCTCTCACCAGGAGGACAAAGGTAAGAGTTGGTAGCATTGGGCCCTAGAGCGCTTGCCAGCGAGCTTCCGTTGCTGACAGGGTTGTCAGTCGTGGCTGCAGCCAGGCAGACAACTCCTGCTCGACACGGGTTGCAGACGGCTCGGTTCGGGTCAGCTCCGTAGCTTCCTGGCAGGCACGGCTCGCATGTGTCCTCAAAGGTGGCACGAGGCGAGCCGTTATATTCCTTGTAACCCAGCGGGCATTTCATGGGGTCTATGGCCCCTGTGAGAGACCAGGAAAAAATTGTGTGAAGTGTCTAGTAGAATGAACTGAGAGACAAAGGAAAAAAAGTGAAGAACACAATACACTGAGAGGCCAGGAAAAAAGGTGTATGAAGTGAAGAGCACAATGAATTGGAAACTCAGATATGTCCTAACACGTTGTCAAGAATGTTTCTATGGAAACCCTTTGATGCTGACGACAACATTGCAAGTTCATTCAGGCAGGCGTTACAGCTAAACCTCACTAACACAAAGTGTATGGGACCATCAGCTGCAAGAAAAGAAGATGGTAGGGGTATTCAAATGACTCTGTCTACAGCCAGCAGAAATTTACGTAAAGGGAGACTGCCTTCAGAAACTTCTCCTGTCTATTCACAACACTGCTCGTGGTTCTTTTGCCAATACCAAGGGGTTGTAATAACTCATTAACTGTTACTAAAATTAGAAAATATGTGCCCACTTCCCTGTTCGAAAAAACGTCGAAAGGCATACAGACTATATCTAGATCTACAAGGACTAGTGAGGCAGGAGGTGCAGTCCATGGCTGTAGTTACAATGACAGAAAGCTAAACAGTTCTCTGAATGCAATGCTTTGACCACAAGCTATTGCTTAGGTAAGAATGTTCATGCACACTGGCACGTAAACTGGTATACACACTTTCCACTTCAGACACAATCAGAACTGGCATACACACTTTCCATTTCAGACACAATCAGAACTGGCATACACATCTTCCATTTCAGACACAGTGACAGCCTCTGTCTGCTGATCCTACACAAGTGCTATAGGCTTCATTCTTTTTCAGACGATGTAATGGGGCACAAAAAAGCATGTGAACACAATTATAAACAGGTATGTGATGATTCAAGACTGACCGGCATCAGTGGAGTTGCAGTCGTCGTGAGATCCGCAGTAGTGGCCCTGGGGGCAGCGTATGGGGAAACTTGACGCCTCAGGACAGTAGAATCCTGGAGGGCACGGCACTTGACCCATCGACATGTTGCAGTAGTAGCCTGGGGAACAGTGCACAGGGTCATCACAGAACTGAGGAAAAGTCCATACAGTAATACTTATACACAAGGCATGGAAGACCTGCAGCCACACAGCAGCCTCAAAGCAGAGAACCAAGTAAGCAGCTCAGCGGTAGAGCGCTGGACTTGTGAACAAAAGGTCTCAGGTTCCAGTTCCAGTTGGCAGGAGTGGCAGGAGAATTTTCTTTTCTTGGGTCAACTTTCTGCGCTGACTCATTTTGGTATCTGTTCTACCCCCATGTTACAACAGTAGCATGCAAAAGATACCAGTCATTACAGCAGGCAGATTACAGCTAAACATGCATGCACCTATGCGCGTAGCTTCCAAAAAAAGTGACATTGTAAACTGGTGCACGGTTGCACTGAGTACACAAAATATGCACCTAGACAGCAACAGTTTAAACAGCACTGTAACACTTTGGTGGATATTCAAGACACACTGTAAATCTACAGCTTTTTTCCTGCAAAAAGGCAACATCCAGACCTGGCAGGTACCCTTCGCACAGTTTCCATCTGAGAGATCAAAAAGAAGAAGACAATGACATGGTGCCAAGCAGCAAGAAAGGCTGAGACTGCAAGAGACACAAGCAGACTGGTCCTCTCACCTGCAGCACAGATGGTTTGGTTCCAGGAGCCGGGTGGGCAGGCCATGCCAGCGTCACACTGGATACCCGGGTACGTCATGTTGGAGTCTGGGCAGTAGAACCCAGCCGGGCACAAGAAACAGTCGTTGATGTCACCGCCAGCAATGATGTCCCTACAACACAGCAAGTAAACTCTAGGGATGAGCCAAAGGGAAATGAGGATATAATGTAGTCGTTCACTACCAGAAATGATGTCCCTACGACACAGCAAGTAAACTCTAAGGATAAACCATAGGAAAATGATATAATGTAGTCATTCACTACCAGAAATGATGCTCCTACAACACAGCAACTAAACTCTAGGGATAAGCCGCGGGAAAATAAGGAAATAACCAAGATACTGTGATGCTCAAAGACACTATTTTCCCACTTTTCCTGTTCAATTGCAAAACAAGACACTTGACATTTAATGCTTAATCAACCACAAAGGTTGACAGAAACTTGAAACTACAAGTGAACTTCTGATTACCCATCTCTCTCGTGCTACGCAATACCTGTATCTGCCAGGAGGGCACACAATGGAGGCGCTGGTGGCGTTGGTGCAGTAAGAGCCCACGGGGCAGGGGTGGATGGTGTAATTAGCGATGCCCGTCACGTCACACAGGTAGCCAGGGGGGCAGGGCAAGCAGGCGCTGCTGTCCATCCCACCTTCCTGGTCGTTGTAGGTCGTGGTGGGACACGGCTCGGGGTCCTGAATCACATGGGACAAGTGTGAACAGTGAGACAACTGACATCACTGAGGGACTGAATAATGAATGTGGTTCAGCCCACCTTCCAGGTCAGTGTAGGTCGTGGTGGGACACAGCTCGGGGTCCTGTATCACCATGGGACAAGTGTGAACAGTGGGACAATCAACACCACTGAAGGACTGAATAATGAATGTGGTTCATTGCACCTCCCTGGTCATTGTAGGTCATGGTGGGACACGGCTCAGGGTCCTTCATCACCATGGGACAAACATGAACAGCGGGACAATCAACACCACTGAGGGACTGAATAGCACAAACACTGGAGGTGGTCAATCCCAACTTCCTGGCTGTTGTAATTTCATGCCTGGGGCCTTCAACTCAAGACAGGGAACAAAATTTGAACTGTGCAGCAAACTAATCACAAGGATTAAAATGCACGGGCTGCAAAGAACTGGTGTAATTTTCAACATGCCAAATATTACGTCTGACTGCATAACAATCACAACCAAACCCACTTACGATAAACTTAAATAAATGTCTGCCCATGGGAAAGTATTTTATGTCTTGCAAACTAAACAAGTGCATACTCTCACAATACTAAGGAAGTGCTCTCTTCTGGCTGATGCAGTTTTGCCCAGCAGCAGGCCAAAATCTCATAAGTACTAGTAAGCAGCAGCAGTAACACCAGCAACGGTGACAACCATCACCACTACAACAACAGTAAAAAAAAAAATTAAAGCACCTGGAGGACAGCACATCAATATCTAGGCCAACATCAACAACTTAAACAAGTCTAAAGTATGTTTGAGATGGCACAGTAGTATCCAGGCCAACAGCAACAACTTAAAAAACAGAAACTGAAGTACATTTGAGACAGCACGGTAGTATTCAGGATGATATCAACAACTTTAAAAAAAACTCAAAACCGACATACATTTGAGACGGCACAGGAGTACCCAGGCCACCAACAACAACTTCAAACCCCCAAAACTGACATACGTTTGAGACGGCACAGTAGTATCCAGGCCAGCAGGGCACCGAGACGGTGGAGTTCTGGGGACAGATTCTGCCTGCCGGACACGGCTGGCACTCGCTGACATCACCCGCCCCCTCCTTATCGATGAACTGCAGGACTGGACACGTCTGTGGTACTGTTGTGCCTGTCAACACACCAGGTTGAGAGGTTCCATTAGGTCAGAGTGCAGATACTTAGTCAGTCAGTCCTGTCTTCTGTCCATCTGTCAGTCAGTCAGGCAGTTCACAGCTGTGCCAATGTTAGAAGCCTGGACACAATAATGACTACATACAGACAGTCAGTCAGTCTACATACAGCCAATCAGTCTATCGGTCCATCTGTCAGTCTGTCAGTCCGTCCATACATCAATCAGTCAGTTAATCAGGCAGGCAGTTTACAGCTGAGCCAAAAATCAGAAGCCTGGACACAATAATGACTATGTACAGTGACTTGGTCAGTCTAACAGTAACGTCCATTAGTCAAGTCAGTCTGTCTGCCAGTCCATCCATCCGTCAGTCAGCCGGTTGCTCAAGTCTGTTTGTTAGTCAGTCTTATCCATCTGTTGGACAGCAGTCAGTCAGTTCACAAGTGAACCAAAGTTAGAAGCCTGGACACAATAATGACTAAGTACAGAGTCACTCAGTCAGTCCATCCATCAGTGAGTCAAACACAGGTATATACATTCAAGCAGACGGCCAATTCACCACTGCCCCGATGGCACTAGTCTGGACATAGCAATAACTGTACTTTGTAACAGTCAGCACCCCTATGGGAGCAAAGACACCAGAAAGAGAAGAGGAAAAAAACAGATCATTTTTGAATTGCATTGATAAATGTACCATCTTTTTTTTCTTGAGCTTTTTACTGAAATAACACAAAACACAACCACATCAGTTCCAGAAAGCAACAGATCCTATTTGATCAAAGTACTGTCCTCTGGAAAGATGTCAACAGCAAAAAATCTGGAAATTCCTGAGACCAAATCAAATGAACATTTGAGGGATTTAGACGCTAGTGTTCAGTCTTGTTCAGGTGCGCAAGTTTTACCTGCCGGACAGTAGTATCCGTAGGGACAGAGCTGACCATCAGGGGCATACGTGTTGTTGGGGTCAGGGATGTCCATGCCCGACACACAGTAGTAACCAGCAGCGCAGTCACCAGCAATGCGACCTCCAGTGCAGTATTTGCCTGTAAACACAATAGTGTTAGAATCATTGCAATTATTTGCCTGTACTCACAACAGTGGTGGAAAACAGTGTTGGAATGACTGCAGTTATTTGTACTGCAAGGTACCGGTACAGAAATTTGTACTGGTATAATATTATATTATTATAATATAGTATTTTATATGAAGGAAAGTATCATCCTCAGCATTTTACTTGTGTTACGCTCATGCAATATAAACAATGATAGCCATTACAACAAGTACACATATGCTCTCTTACCAATACTGTCGTTTACTGAAATATTTGTCAACATCAGGACTTTCCAGAAGCAGAAAAGATCAAAGACGTGTTTCAGACAACAAAACAACAGTTAACCGGTAAAAACATAAATGTACTTATCAGGCCTCAATTGCGTGGGTTCCACAAGTTTGCAAGAATGTTGGCATCAACATTTTATGCTCGAGCAGAAACAAAAACAGAAACAAGCGAAGAAATAAAGCAAGAAAAGAAAGCGGAAACAATGGGAAGTACATAAGAATGAGAAGAGTGGGAGGAAAGCTGGACGGAGAGAGAAAAAAGAAGGAGAGAGGGAAGAAGAGTGGGAGGAAAGCTGGACGGAGAGAGAAAAAAGAGGGAGAGAGGGAAGAAGAGTGGGAAAATGGTGGGGAGAGGGGGGAAAGGAGTGGGAGGAAAGCTGGACGGAGAGAGAAAAAAGAGGGAGAGAGGGAAGAAGAGAGAGATAGACCATGGGTTCATGAGCTGGCAAAGACTGCGCCGGCAACGCAACTGACCAGCAGGGCAGTGAGGGCAGTCGTCAGCCTTGGCCAGCCCTGTTGTCACGGAGTCTGTGTAGGTGCCGTTCAGACACAGGATGGGGTCAGCCGTCCCGTTGGGACAGTAAGAGTAGGCTGGGCAGGCCATGGGCGTGCTGGTGTTGGACGTGCAGTACGACCCCTCTGGGCACTCCAGGCAGCTGATCATTCCGGAGGTATCCTGGTAGGTACCTGGGCAAGACACAGACAAAACTTCAAGATACCATCCTCTAAAGGGGTTGTTTCACTAGGCTGTGGCATAAAGAGTCTCTAAACTGGGATTTTAATATGCACCTCAAGTATTGCATGACAGACTGCCAGTGAGAGAAACAAATTAAAAAGGTGCTAGTGACAGCAACAAGCCAGAAAGAAAAGCAAAATGTGCTGACTGCAACACAAAGATGCTCGCTGGACACCTGTCAACAGCAATCAACAATTTTGGACTTTGATGTCTTCATCTGGTTCATATTTTTGTTTCCAAGTAGTCTATTTTTGCTTTCCCCACTCAAACGCAGCCATCAAAAAATGACATCACCATTGCCATGGTGACCGAAATGGTAAACTGAATCCTCAGCACATTCAGCCAAGGGAACAACACTCATCCCACCTCCCACCCCCCCTACCTGGCGGACAAGGCACAGGGTCGGCAGTGTTCTGTGGACAGTAGAAGCCTGGGGGGCACAGGTAGGCGGAGGGGGTGGCTGAGCTGATGTTGGCCACATCGGGGCAGTAGTACCGCTCCTGACACTCCCCGGATGGTCCCAGGCCACCGTCCACGTCACAGTAGTGCCCGCCGTCGCACGGCCAGCAGTCCAGCTCCGACTGAGCGCCCGTCTGGTTACGCATGGTGCCTCTGGGACAAAGCTCTGCCGTCACTGTGCCTGTAATAACAAAGAGAAATGTTTATGAGACAAAAGCACTGTAGTAACATTATACAAATGTTTACGAACATAAACAGGGGGAGGGGGAGGGGTCTGGTTACGTGTTAAGCATCTAGGGCAATCTCTGTGCTGGCAGTAACAGTGGACATGTTTACAAACATTAAGGAGGGTGGAAGGTCTGGTTATGCATCATAAGCATCTGGGACAACACTCCCCAATCACTGTGCTGGCAGTAACAGTGGACATGTTTACATACAAGCTAAATGGCTGAAGGAGCATTCGTGTATGCACCACGCATGCGGGACAATATTGCCTCATCACTGTGCCTGTAAGAGTGGGCACACTTTCAAGCAGAAAACATTGGGGTGGGGGGAGGGAGGGGGGTATTCAAAAACAGAAAAATGAAGCACATAATGTGCCTTTCCCACCAGTTACTTTGCTGAGTCACAGAAGAAAAAAAGTACGTAACTTGGTGTTTTATGCCCAGTCAACCATTATGGTTATATCAGGGCAAGACATATTCTGTTATCACACAGTAAAGAAAGCAAAAAGATGAGGACTGAAGATTCAGTGAAATGGGCTTGGGCTTGCAGCGAAGATGCATGGCTGGAGTACAAGGAATAGTCCCCCAGTTTTTCTTCACCACAGTCAGTCGCTGTGTCATCACAACTACTGCATATCAGATTAGGATGCTGCTTTTCTGTCCAAATGACAAAACATATTAAAAAATGGCTTCCAGAAAAATGGTGAAAGCTTGTACTTTGCAGCTGAAATACAAGCCTCATTTTGAACTGATTGACCAAGATTACACAAATCACAATACAGAAACCAACACTATGGCAATGTACTGAGATGTACACATGTGCCACAGAAAACCCAGAACTGGGCATATTTCGGACTGGAAAACAAACGAACTGCAAAACACGTCTGAAATATTTCAGTTTTTTTCTTCTTCTTTTTTTTATTTCTATAATTTCATATGCTGAAAATTAGGTATACAAAATAGCCCCAGTGGTACAAGGGGACAGGTGTGATCTTACCATCCACGCAGTAGCGTCCAGCAGGACAGGGCATGTTGGTGCCATCGTTGGGCGCAGGGTGAGTGGCGTTTTCCACACACAGAAAGCCAGCCAGGCAGTCACCACTGGGCGCGTCCAGTCCACTCTGGTTACAGAACTTGCCAGGTGGACATCCCAGACACTGGTGGTAGTGACTCAGGCCAGTGTGAGGGTTGTATGTGCCTGCAAACACACAGAGAATAATTATCATACGGTGTAACCCTCTTAAGCCTAACTCCTTTAACGTGAAATTCCGTTTCAGAATTATTACTCACGGTATTCGTGCTAATTGTGTTACTTGCGAATTGTTCTGTCAAGACAATTGTCTGTTCTGAAGAAGTTGTTTTGGTGGTCCATCAGGTCTTTGAGAGGCATCACCGGATGCAATAGCAACCAAATTATCCTTCTCATTTTAAATTTTGTGCCTACTATTTCACCACTTTCCTTCTTTTTCTTCATGCTAGGCCTGTTTGTCTTTGAGAATGGTGTTCTACTGCTTAATGCAGACTGGTTCTCTGTTGCTGCTGTCTGATTTTTGTTGTTGTTTTTACTAAAGCCAACATTGACAGTGACAGGATTCAACTATAACATTAATTAAAACAATGGCCAATCCTTCTCATGCCTTCATTACAGCCCACCACATAACAACCATAACTCTGTGTGTGTGTGTGGGGGTGTGTGCGCATTATGTGTAGATTTTTTCTGCTCTCTCTCTCTGTCTGTCTATGTCTGTCTGTCTGTCTGTCTGTCTGTCTGTCTGTCTGTCTGTCTGTCTGTCTGTCTGTCTGTCTGTCTCTCTCTCTCTCTCTCTCTCTCTCTCTCTCTCCTCTCTCTCTCTCTCTCTCAGGCACACACTTTTAAAATTTAGTTTGTTTTGTTTCCCTGAGCTTTGTTGGCAGTGGAACCCTCATACAGGTTCTAATTTTTCCTTTTGATTAATATCAATTGGTTCTCTCTGCACCCAACTAATGGGGGTTTTCCCTGGGTACTCCGGTTTTCCCATCCATCCCCTGGCTTGTTTGGAACCGGAAGCTTCTTCTTCCATTTCCAAGTCAGACCCCCATCCCCCCTACTTTCTCTCTTCCTCTCTTCTGTGTCATCTATGACAATGTCTCAAAATACTGATTACATCACACCCATTTTACTACACGTCACTGTCATGCCAAATAAATAAATGAAAACAAAATGATACACCAAAAGAGACAGGTAACATTACCGCTTGGGCAGGGCACTCCATTTCCGGAGGTACCGTTGAGGCAGTAGTAGCCAGCAGGGCAGGGCTGCGTGTCGTTCATACCTTGGCTGGGACAAGAGGTACCTTCCGGGCAGTCCAGGCAAGCACCTGTGAACAGATTGAAATTCTTGTAATGGTCATTACTATCAACTGTTGGAGGTGTCACCTATCACTTCACACAGACACTCCACGCTGGCTTAAAGGACAAGTCCAAGGTTAGGGGTGATTTTTGACACGATTTCCGTTAAAGCTCGCTGAGAACGATGATGTAGGTGAAACTGTGATCTGAGGGTTATAAATGCACGAAAAAAGGCATTTTCTTTTGTACCGAAAGCGTCACCATGATGCCCAAATCACGTGACCATATGCCTACAACGTCACCCTGGGGAGTCGCTGCAAAATGGCCAACTCGAGCTCTGAAGACAAATCTGATACTTTGCCCGAGAGACCCACAAGGATACAGCCGTATCAGTTTGAGCCTGTCAGGCAGGATTTTGAAAGAGTACCGGAACATCGTGTCAGCTTCGAAGCAAACCCCATGTGGTATTCCATGGGGTTTGCGAAATCGCACTCACTGAAGTGCTCACTACACAAATGGGCGTGATGCGGCACAGCAAGAAAGTCAGCTCGTTTGAACTGTATAAATTTAATCCACTTTCGCCTCACTGCAGGTCGATTGCGCGGGAGCTCGTGCATTGTTATACCTGGGGTCGTCTACAAATTGTTACAGTTCGCGGCAACACAGTAGGCCGGCATAGTTAATTTTTTTGTCAACCACATGCATACACAGTTTACTGAAGAATCTAAGATGGCAACCGCACTGACTCCCCAAACTGATGCCACTTCCGGGAAAAGTCACGTGACTGATGGAGAACCTGAGACTGTAGTTTCAGCCAGCCTACAGAAAATAAAATTGATTAAAAACCCAATTAAACATTTTCTATTTCATTAAATCTGAAACTAGCGACTCATTTGTCAATCATTTTGATGGTCATTTTGCATACTTAAAAACTTTGGACTTTTACTTGAAGTCCACAGGAGCTGTAAGGCTTGTTAGGGATTATCATGCAGTATTTGTCGGGTTTCCATAATCCACAAAACTCTAACATGGAGCACAGAATCTTTTTATATGCATATGTATATTTTAATGCATGCATATGCAAATCAGGGCAGGGCTCAAATTCTAGCACATCATTTTACAACAGCAGGGCTAGCATATCAAAACATTATTTTACAACAACAGGGATAGCTAGCACATCAAAACATCATTTTATGATAGCAGGGCTAGCACATCAACACCTCACTTTTCAAAAGCAGGGCTAGCACATCAACAGATCACTTTACAAGATGAGGGCTGGCACATCAACACATAACTTCACAAAAGCAGGGCTAGCATATAAACAGATCACTTTACAAGAGCAGAGCTAGTATATCAACAGATCACTTTACAAGAGCAGAGCTAGTATATCAATAGATCACTTTACAAGAGCAGAGCTAGTATATCAATAGATCACTTTACAATAGCAGAGCTAGTATATCAATAGATCACTTTACAAGAGCAGAGCTAGTATATCAACACATCACTCTACAAGTGCAGAGCTAGTATATAATATCAACAGATCACTACAAGAGCAGGGCTAGCATATCAACACATCACTCTACAAGAGCAGGGCTAGTATATCAACACATCACTCTACAAGAGCAGGGCTAGTATATCAACACATCACTCTACAAGAGCAGGGCTAACATTCATCATTTTTCAAGAGCAGAGCTAGCAAGCCAGCACATTATCTTGACTGGGAATAAAATTCAAATTTTCCTTGTGTCTCTGGCGGGAATTGAACCCTCAACCTTGGGATCTCTGGTCTGGTCCCAGAGAGTCGAACCCATAACCCCTTCCTACGGACAGTCAGGTATACACAGTTCAAAAAGCAAAACCCAAAGGCCTGGTTACCTAGTCCAGTCTGGGGAGCGTAGGTTCCCTTATCACATGGCGTTTCAACCACCGCCCCGGCAAGACAGTAGTAACCGGTCGGACAGATGTAGCCAATGACGCCATCAGTTGGGTTCGGAACATTGGATCCCGTCAGACAGATGTAGCCAGCATCACAGGTGAGGGCCGTACCTGAAACACATTGCATCCAGTTACTGGTGGCCTAGCTGTTTCCAAATTTAGCTTGGTTTGGAAAAAGACTGATCATGACATGCAAGACAACATCACAGAGTTATTTCAGAGAAGGGGATATGACTTAAATGCTTGCAACAACGTCAGAGATAGTTTGTATAATACTGATGTTATCAATCATATTGATGGCCACTGGTGCACTGTCACTGGTGCCACTGGTGCACTGTCCTGTACAGGACTGTGGGTCAGACCCATTATGTGACTGAACACAAGGAGTCCACAACAGGTAGGACACGGTGGCCCAGAGTCTGACTGAGCATAGTGTTGGTGGTGTGCCTGCCCACAAAGCTATTGACACACTGAACTTCATAGGACTACGTGACTGAACGCAGTGAGAGCCTACAATAAGTAGGATGTGGTGGCCCCAAGTGTGACTCAGCATGGTGCTGGTGGTGTGCCTGCCCCACAAGGCTACTGATGCACTCCCCTCATGCATGTACTTATCATGTACAATGCAAGAGACGTAACGCTGTGAAGTATACCAACACATTCATACGTTAAAAAAAGCAGTCTGTTTGACTGTCAGAATCCAGAGAGCCTGCAACAAGTAGGATGTGGCGGCCCCAAGTGTGACTCAGCATGGTGTTTGTGGTGTGCCTGCCCACAAGGCTACTGACGCACTGAACTGCACAAGACTATGTTACTGAATGCAGTGAGAGCCTACAACAAGTAGGAAGTAGCAGCCCCGAGAGTGTCTCAGCATGATGCTGGTGGCAGCAATAAAAATGATTCTCTCACCACCACCCTCGTGCATGCACTTATCATGTACAATGCAAGAGACGTAACCCTGTGAAGTATACCAACACATTCATACACTAAAAAAAGTGGTCTGTTTGACTCTTGGAATCCACTGACCATTCTTGGAGCTCTCAGGCAGACAGTAAGTCCCCGGCTTGCAGAGCTCGCAGTCTGTCTCGTTGCTGTTGCCTTCGCTGGTTGCCATGGTTCCCTCGGGACAGGGCGTGGCCATGTAGCTGCCCTCGGGACAGTAGGAGCCAATGGGACAGATGGTGGCGTTGGGGTTGGGCTCGCTGTTGCCTCCAGTGCAGTAGTAACTGTGGTCAGTGAACCGTGCACATCGTCAGTTTTAACGAGTTGAAGCATGTCCCTCCCCCCCCCCCCCCCCCACACACACACACAATGACTCTATGGCAAGCTGCTTTTCTTCTTCTTCTCACAACCCCTTCCATTTCAAATAATCTCTTCCATTGCCTTTACAACCACTTTCCTCACCCACCCTTGTCTTCTGTCTCTTTTCACCTCCTCCCTTTCCATTTCAGGTCCATTTTTTTACAACTGCCTGTTTTACTTTCTTTTTTCTTTTTACAAAACTGCTTCCATTTCAGGTAATTGTTTTCGCCTGGTTATAATAATATTAACAGATTATTTATGATGCCCCATCTCATAAGAGCCCGGAGCGCTTACAAAGACATAAGGAGACGCTCATTTAATCACACACACACACACACACACACACACACTTTTCATAACCCTTTTCTGTTTTTCATTCTTTTTTTTTACCTTTCATTCTTTTTTTACCTCCCTAACTGCACACACACACACACACACACACACACACACACACACACACACACTTTTTACAACTGTGTCTGTCTTTCATTCTTTTCTTTATCTCCCTAACTGCCTTCCACTAAAGGTCATTTTTCCACCTGCTTTTGGACAACCGTTTCTCTCTTCTTCTTTTTTTAAACATTACTGCCTTCATTTCAGGTCAGCGTTTTTCTTCATCTCTTTTCATTGCCTACCCTGGGTAGCAGAGGCCCTCTGGCGCAGCGAGGCCCAGACTCTGGCAGTAGTAACCCGGCAGGCAGGTCTGGCACTCAGAGGCGTTGGTGCGATGAGTGAAGTTGTTGAAGGTGCCGGGTGGACAGGGGTACTGGTTGTAGCGCTCCGTCTGCTCGGGGCAGTAGTAGCCCTCTGGACAGGCATACGATGACAAATTGCCCACCGGTGCCAGCGTGTTGTCACAGTAGTAGGCTGGAAGAAAAAAACAGCAAAACATGACTGATCTGGAAATGGTACCATGCACACTTCATCTCACCTTCCCAGTTTGATCAAGCAGATAGACCATTTTTTGGCTGAGACTGTTAAATATATTTACCAGCATGTGGGAGGTACACAAATTATTGTTGGAATCGAAAAATCAAAAATAGATAAAACAACCAATGAAACATATCAGTAATTTTCAGACCGACCTGGATTACTGTACTGTTTCAGTTGAATATGTCAGTAGTGCATGTCTATTTCTTGAGCAAGCACTATGAACTTTAAAGGCTATAAATGCTTTACTCCAAAGAGTCCCTATTTGTGTCTCTCTGTCAATTGTCTTTTGGCCCTTGCAGCAAGCACCACAACTACTGCAACATTTACTTCATCAGTTGAATTGATTATAAGCATCAGCAAAGCTATCTTCAAAATTGTGCCATCATGACAACTTCCAGGGACTTACTGGAGAATTGTTTGCATATTGTTGAGAAGAAAAATGTCTGCAAATACTATTTCGAACACCATATGCAAACATTATTTATGAAGATGTCGACAAATGAAAAAAAGGTTTGACAATGGCTCAGTCTTTTTCTTTCAAAGTAGAACTGTGAGCAACAAAAACTTTACCATCAAACCAGAGCCATAAGCATAACAGAAAAAGCAACAAAACAAAGTACAGTGGAACCGATCAGGGCTGTTCAGCATGGTGGTTGTCCATTGGACGTTCAACTGTGCCAACTGCCTCACAGGCCTAAGCACACAACATCAAAGACTGAAGAAACACGGTCCGTACCTTCAGGGCAGATCTTGCAGGAGTCGCGCCCCAGCTCATTCTGGTAGAAGCCAGGGTCACAGCGGGTTGGGGTGGCGGTGTTGGCCAGGCAGTAGTGACCCTCGGGGCACAGGTAAGTGTACGGGTTGGGGACCGTCTGGCCAGGTGGGCAGTAGTAGCCTGCACAGCCAAGGAGTATTTTGCATCAGTCAGGAAGTCGCAGTCTGCAGGGGCAGGGAGTGCGTCACACTGGTCAGTGTGGAGCTGGGCTAGGTCCCACCCTGCTATGAATATCATCATCTCCGTCTGTTCACTCTCTCGAACAACAGCAGGCTCACACACCTACAAATAAACACGCATGCATACACACAGACGCATGTACGCACACACATGCACGCATGCACGCACACACACACACACACACACAAACATGCATGCACTTGCACATGCACACACAAATGCACTCATTCACACACACACACACACACAAAAACAAACATGTATGCACTTGCACACACACTCACACACAAATGCACACTCTCACACACACACACACACAACCACACTGGATCCTCACCGACATCGCAAGGTCCAGAGACACTGCTGAGCCCAGTGCCATTACAATAGGAACCGCCATCACAGTCCGTGCACTCTCCCTCTGACGCCAGATTGGTGACCGGTCCGTACGTCCCGTTCCTGCATGCCTCTGGAAGGTCGCTACCCTGGACGCAGAAGTGTCCCACGGGACAGATGACCTGGGTGGGGGAGGTGGAGCCCAGGGGGCAGTAGTAGCCGGCGTCGCAGGGCCCGGTGGGGGTGGAGAGGCCTGCCGTCTGGCAGTAGTCACCCGGGGTGCACTCCACCATGGCAGGTGACCCCTCCGGGCAGTAGTAGCCAGGCTGACACTCCCCGCCATTACTTGTGGGCTGCAAAAAAAAAAGAAGACCAATCACACAGGGTGAAGGCTGAAACAGACACAAAGTAAAACAGACAGTAAAACAGAGAATGGTTCATGATGGACTATAGGAAATCCAATTTAGACTCTGCGGGACACAGCCATCATGCATGGGTGCAGCACTAACAGCCTAGATATGTGTTTTTTAGCTGCTTGTGTTGCTTGTATGTTTAATTTAAAACCAAATAAAACTGAAACATGATGTGCAACCCGGGAACTTTGTTCAAGGAATAATGGTCTTGAGGTCAGTTCTGGACACAGCACAACATTTTACACATGTCCACATAAAAATATAAAAATCAGATCTCATAAAAGCACTTGTGAAACAAAAGCAGGATTCATGTTTGCCCAAACCGATGCTCGCCTGAAACTCTGAAGATCCGTTGGTGCAGTACCACCCGGCAGAGCAGTTGGCAGTGGGGGCAGCGTTGCCATGACCCTGACAGTAGGTACCCGGGGTGCAAGACACGCAAGCACTCAGGTCCTTTTGCTGGGTCAAGTTGTTGAAGGTTCCTGGGGGGCAGGCATTGGCGTACTGATCCGTGGTGTTCACCGGACAGTAGTACCCAGCCGGACACACGTTCAGCGTGTAGTCCGAGGTGTTGGAAGGGCAGAAGTATCCCTCAGGGCAGTCCTTACAGCCCCACTGATTGGTCAGGTCCTGGTAGGAGCCGGCCGGGCAGGCAACGGGGAAGTCCGTGCCTTGTGGGCAGTAGTGGCCGGCAGGGCAGATGTGGCCGATGATGGGGTGGATGCTGCTGGTGGGACACTGGGTGTCGTTCAGCATGACTGGGTTGGATTTGTCTACCCCTGACACGCAGTAGTATCCTTCATCACACTGACCAGAGGGTGACGTCAAGTTGTTGCCTGCAAGTTCACACAATCCATGGTAAGTTCTTCCAAAAAACAACAACAACAAAAGAGCATACTTTAGTCACTCGTGTCTAGCCAGGTGCATCTCTCTTTTTTTCATGTCATACACCTAAAACAGAATTGTGATATCAAGGGAAAAAAACTGGACAGAAAAAGCTGTGTCTGCCTTCAAACACTGAACAAATGCCAGATGTGAACAGGTGAAGAGTAAATACAAACTGTTAACACTTTTCGTATGAAAACATAACCCCAAATCAGACCTACAAACTCAATCCACACACAAATATAAAATGGGAAATCCCAGACAGTGTTAAACATGTGATGCTGCTGAAGGTAAAGGTCAGGCAAGACATACCATCTTTTCACCATCCATGCCACTGAAACAGCATTCTACCATTTTCTGTTTACCATCTTCCCACAATACAATACTACTTTATTAATCCTTAAAAAGGAAATTCAGTTTCCTGCCTTTAACAAATAATAAAAGTAGATTTTAAGTCAATAAATGCTCTCTCTCAGCCCTGCAGCTGCTTTGCGCATGCATGTGTGTGTTGTATTACTACTGTTAATATATAATTGTATATAATTTTGGGGGAATGCATGAGTGTTTCGTGTTATTGTTCATGTATAACTGTATATCATTTTTGGGGAATGCATGAGTGTTTCGTGTTAGCATTACAACGCAAATTATATTATGTGAGGCACATAAAACTTACCACACAGATTTGCCAGACACATATACCACCGGATTAACTGATACCTGCCTACCTGCCCAATGCACCCACCTTGGCAGAAGGCCCCAGGCAGACACGGGGTGCAGTGGTCCGCCAGCGCCAGACCGGTGGTGTTGCTGAAGGTACCGGCGGGGCAGGGCTGCAAGTTGTGGCCCGTGCCGTTGGGGCAGAAGAAGCCTTCAGGGCACGGCCACTTGGCTGATGAGGCATCCCCAGCCACAGTGAGTTGTGGGATGCAGTAGTAACCTGCACACAGCAAGGGTCAAGTTGTAACCTGCACACAACAAGGGTCAAGTTGTAACCTGTACACAGCAAGGGTCAAGTTGTAACCTGTACACAGCAAGGGTCAAGTTGTAACCTGTACACAGCAAGGGTCAAGTTGTAACCTGCACACAGCAAGGGTCAAGTTGTAACCTGCCCACTGCAAGGGTAAAGCTGTACTGCACACAGCAATGGTAAAGTTGTAAGCTGCACACAGCAAGGGTCAAGTTGTAACCTGCCCACTGCAAGGGTAAAGCTGTACTGCACACAGCAAGGGTCAAGTTGTAACCTGCACACAGCAATGGTAAGTGCCCACAGCAATGGTAAAGTTGTAACCAGCACACAGCAATGGTAAGTGCCCACAGCAATGGTCAAGTTGTAACCAGCACACAGCAATGGTAAAGTTGTAACCTGCACACAGCAATGGTAAGTGCCCACAGCAATGGTAAAGTTGTAACCAGCACACAGCAATGGTAAGTGCCCACAGCAATGGTTAAGTTGTAACCAGCACACAGCAATGGTAAAGTTGTAACCTGCACACAGCAATGGTAAAGTTGTAACCTGCACACAGCACACACAGCAATGGTAAAGTTGTAACCAGCACACAGCAAGGGTAAAGTTGTAACCAGCACACAGCAATGGTAAGTGCCCACAGCAATGGTCAAGTTGTAACCTGCACACAGCAACGGTAAGTGCCCACAGCAATGGTAAAGTTGTAACCAGCACACAGCAATGGTAAAGTTGTAACCTGCACACAGCAATGGTAAAGTTGTAACCTGAACACAGCAATGGTAAAGTTGTAACCTGCACACAGCAATGGTAAAGTTGTAACCTGCACATAGCAACGGTAAGTGCCCACAGCAATGGTAAAGTTGTAACCAGCACACAGCAATGGTAAAGTTGTAACCTGCACACAGCAATGGTAAAGTTGTAACCTGAACACAGCAATGGTAAAGTTGTAACCTGCACACAGCAATGGTAAAGTTGTAACCTGCACATAGCAACGGTAAGTGCCCACAGCAATGGTCAAGTTGTAACCAGCACACAGCAATGGTAAAGTTGTAACCTGCACACAGCAATGGTAAAGTTGTAACCTGCACACAGCAATGGTAAGTGCCCACAGCAATGGTAAAGTTGTAACCTGCACACAGCAATGGTAAAGTTGTAACCTGCACATAGCAATGGTAAGTACCCACAGCAATGGTCAAGTTGTAACCTGCACACAGCAATGGTAAAGTTGCAGCAAATGATGTTACAGTCTTTCACTTCTGCGTGCGTGAGAGCATCTTCTTCACGTGCACACAGACACACACACACAAACGATGAAATAATGGTCTCTGCTTATGTTTTGCCTAGAGAGAGAAAAAAGATAAACACACCCACATGTATGAGATGGACATTCAGAACCACAGACGGACAGGGGGAGAGGTTTAAAGACAGTACGTAAGTAAGTTGGTGTTTTACGCCCAGTCAGCCGGTACAGTTATATCAGGGCAATTTAAAGACGGAGACAAAGACAAGCTAACAGGCGACACAGAGCCAGAGATAGACCAACCTTCAGGACAGATGAGACAGTTTGCAGCCCCATCAAAGTCAACATAATATCCCGCAGGGCAGTCCTGGGGCTGGGCACTGCCGGCAGGACACTGCTTGGCTGCTGGACAGATCACCTCTGTCTCCACGCTTGACCCGGTGGGGCAGTAGTAACCTGGCAACCACAGACACCTTGACAACCACATCCTTCAGTGCACTTCTGAGGACCCCCCCCCCTCCTCACTCCCCCCCCCACCCAGTCCCCAACCATGAAGTCATTGCAACAAACATGCGTGTACACACACACACACACACACCATACATGCACTCACACCACACACATACATTAACACCAAATACACACACACACACCATGCATGCACTCACACCCACACACACCATACATGTACTCACACCACACACACACACACACCTTGCTCTCTGTAGTGGTATCCAATTCCCAGTGTCCTTTTCACTGACAGAGCTAAATGTCTGAGTTCAACCAAGCTGGTTATCACAGCGGTCCCAAGGACCAAACCACAACTAGCACAGTTCTGACCTCCATCAATCTTGAACGAAATGAAGGAAGCACGTAGAACTAAATCACTACATTCTCTTTCACCTTTACAACAATGAAACGCACAACCTTCTTTGCGCAGTCCAGACACAGTGGTCAGACCAAAGCCGTTACAAAATCACTACATTCTCTTTCACCTTTACAGCACAGAAACACACAGCCCTGTCAGTCTCACCTTCTTTGCATGGTCCGGACACACTGGTCAGACCAAAGCCATTACAGTAGTAGCCCTCCAGACAGTCTGTGCACAGTGACGCTGATGCTAGCCCAGTCTGATTGGAATAGGTGCCGTTGGGACAGTCCGTGGGCACACCAGATCCAGTGGGACAGTAGGATCCGTCAGGACACACCACCTCTGTGTCCTGGACGGAGCCGTCTGGGCAGTAGTAGCCGGCCTGGCACTGTCCCACCACCGCAGTCAACCCTGGACATGACAAGCCTCCTCACTCACTCACTGACCTCATCCAGCAAAGGTGGGACCCACCCATGGTTATGCACCAGTTAAACATGTAACCCAAATCACTGGTTATACACCAACTAAACATGTAACCCAAATTAATGGTTACACACCAATTAAACATGTAACCCAAATTACTGGCTACACACCAGTTAAACATGTAACCAAAATCCCTGGTTATACAACCAAACATGGACCCCTAATTACTGGTTATACACCAATTAAACATGGATCCAAACATCACTGGTTATACATGAAGTAAACATGGATCCAAAACTAAATAGATGTTAACCCAACAAACAAGCATATAAGACATTAAACAAAACAACCCAGAAACAAAATACAAACGCAGAGGAATTTAATTGCCAGTAATCATTACCCCATCTTTGGAACTGTCTGTTCTGCTAACCTTTGCTGTCGCAGATGAAGCCAGCAGTACAACTGACACCCCCCCCCCCCCCAGCCCCCCCACCCCTCAACCCCCTACTGGTACAGATGCCTACCCCCTCCCCACCTGCTCAATACTATAGAACAAGCCAGCAGTACTGCCCCCACCCCTTCTCCCCACCCCCACCCCAAGTGTACAAATACCTACCCCTTCCTAAAAGTTGCAGAAGCCTGTAGTAGAGCTGAGAGATCCCAGACAAGAACTGACCTGTGCTGAGACCCACCCCCACCCCCACCCAACCCCAATGGTACAAATACCTATTCTTCCTCTTCCTGAAAGTTGCAGAAGCCAGCAGCAAGGCTCTGAGATCCCAGACAAGAAGTGACCTGTGCTGAGACCCCCCCCCCCCCCCCCAACGGTACAAATACCTATTCTTCCTCTTCCCGAAAGCTGCAGAAGCCAGCAGCAAGGCTCTGAGATCCCAGAGAAGAGCTGACCTGCGCTGTTGCAGGTGGAGCCAGTACAATTGAGCCCCCCCACCCCTGTAAAATGCCTACCCCACCCCCTCCCAAAATTGGCAGAAGCCAGCAGTAGAGCTAAGAGATCCCAGAGAAGAGCTGACCTGTGCTGTTGCAGAAGTATCCAGCGGTACAGTTGAGGCACTCTCCCTCCCTGGTCAGGCCGAAGCTGGGACTGTAGGTGCCCTGGGGGCAGGGGAAGGGCTCAGACGTGCCCTCTGGACAGTACGACCCTGCCGGGCACTCGTCAGCATTGGCACCTGGTTGGGTACGTAATAATATTAATGGAGAGCTGTACAGTGCATCATCTACCATGAGCACAGTCCGATTCTCAAACTACATTTAGTGATGTACAGACAAAAGCAAATCATGTAACAACAAACAAACAAAACACATAAAAAGACCACAAAAAAAGAAAAACACACAATTGCAAATCAGCACTAAGTGGAAATACATCATCAATTATAAAATGTAATCATAGGCCAGCCATTCACAGATTTTTTTTTTACCAACATCACACATACAAACATGGTACTTGCAGGTCACTTTAGTCTATATTTCAGATCAGTTTAGTTAATCAAGATTCTATGGTGTACACAGAACATGCACAATGCAGCAGTTTTACACAGCACCAGCCAGGTTACCAAACAGCGCTGTAAGTACACCACTTCAATGGACATTCAAAATGCACTATAAAAGGATGGTCACTCACTCAGGATCAAACGCAAGAAGAGCACGAGTCTGCTCGTGAGCAAAGAAATAGCGCTATATAAAAGTGATCAAAACACTCTTTGCCTTGAACCTGTACCTCCCTGGCCTGAAACTGACCTTGGGTTGGTGTGGTAGTCATGGCACCACTGCGGCAGTAGTACCCGGGTGCACAGGGACGCAGCGGGTAAGTCAGGCCACTCTGGTCGCATGCCATGCCTCCCACACAGTCTGTGCAGTCCAGGGAATTGTTCAAGCCTGAAATACCATGACACAGAATCAGTCTTTCCAGTCACAAGCTGGTCAGATCTCAAAACACCACAATACAGAATCAATCAGTCTTTCCAGTCACAAGCCAGTCAAATCTGGCAAAACCATCACACAGGCAACCAGTCTTTGCATTCAGAAGTTGGTCAGATCTAATGAAACAATTGCGCAGGGAAACATCAGTCTTTCCTAACTCTCCTCTCCCACATTTTCCCATCCTCCTTGCATCCCTCTCATCTCTTTCTCGCTCTCTCATTACCCCATCATCTCTCTCCTCTCCCTCTCTCTCTCATTTCCTTTATTTTGCTGTTGTTGTTGTCCTTTTATTAACTTCTGCTTATTTGATACCTGTTTAAACTTAATCAATTTTGTACATCTTTTTCCTCCCATTTCCTTTCTCTCCATTTTTCGCTTAGTCAGTTTAGCATGGACTAGTTGCTAGAGAGGTCTGAATGAACTTCAACTACAATCCTTTGAAAATAAAGTTTTCTGAGTTGAAGTTCTCTCTCTCCTGTTGCCTCCCCACTCCCCTTCCCAATCTAGGACACCATTCTGTCTATAGTACCGTCTCCCTCGCACACATTCCTCCCTCACCAGTGCGGTTGTTGAAGGTGCCCACAGGACAGGGGTACTGTTCAGCATGCTCAGTGCCGTTGGGGCAGTAGTAGCCCTCGGGACAGATGTAGCTCCCATACTGCACCACACCGCCGAACGTAGCATTGCAGAAGTAGCCGGCAGGACAAGTGTTGCATGACGACTGGCCAGTCAGGTCCTGAGATGAGGGGAAAATGTGTGTAAAGCAAAAGGGGTCAGTCAATACTAGATCCTGAGGGGGAAATGTGTGTAAAACGCAAGGGGTCATTTAATACTAGGTCCTCAGGCGAGGGGAAATGTGTGTAAAACACAAGGGGTCATTTAATACTAGGTACTGGGGTGAGGGGAAATGTGTGTAAAACACAAGGGGTCATTTAATACTAGGTCCTGATGGTTGAAGGTCGACTGACCCACACTTTCAACATTTCTCATTCACATAATCCAAGGATAAAAAATACTTCTACACAGCTGTGTAAACAAGACACACAGTAACATGTACAAGAAGTAGTTTCCAGTGGCAGCAGAATTTATCGCTTCCTTCTCTACACCACTTAGGGTTCACACCAAGATGAAACACTAAGACCCTGGTTATCATTTTATCACGCATTTACCTGATAAGTACTAAGACAATATCATTTTATCATGAATTTACCTGACAGCCACTAAGATTATGCTTGTCATTTTATTATGAATTTACGATAGGCACAAAGACCATGATTATCATTGTGTCAGGAATTTACCAGATAGGCACTAAGATCATGCTTATCATGTTATCATAATTTACCTGATAAGCACTAAGACTATGTTTGTCATGTTATAAATTTACCTGATAGGCACTAAGACAATGCTTGTCATGTTATCATAAATTTACTTGATAGGCACTAAGATCATGCTTGTCATGTTATCATAAATTTACCTGACAGGCACTAAGATCACGCTTGTCATGTTATCATAAATTTACCTGATAGGCACTAAGATCATGCTTGTCATGTTATCATAAATTTACCTGATAGGCACTAAGATCATGCTTGTCATGTTATCATAAATTTACCTGATAGGCACTAAGACAATGCTTGTCATGTTATCATAAATTTACCTGATAGGCACTAAGATCATGCTTGTCATGTTATCATAAATTTACCTGATAGGCACTAAGATCATGCTTGTCCTTTTATAATGAATTACATGATTGGCACAAAGATCATGATTATAAGTGTAACATGAATTTAACACATATGCACTAGGACAATGCTTGTCAGTCTACCAGGAATTTACCTTATAGGCACTAAAACAATGATTGCCATTTTATCATGAATTTACCTGATAGCCATATGTCTATCACTTTATCACAAATTTACCGGACAGCTACTCAGACCATGATTATCACACTTTACCTGATAGGTGCCAGACGGGCACTGCTGGTCCACTGCCAGACCACCCACACAGTAGGAGCCCTGCGGACAGCTGTAGTTGCCAGGGGTGGCCGAGGACTGACCGGCTGGACAGTAGTAGCCGGGGCTGCAGTCCCCAGCAGTCGCTCCCAGTCCCTCCTGGTCGCAGTACCGGCCTGCAAGGTCCGTCACAAACATTGCCTTACATTGCTGGGCTTGTTCAAGGGGTGAAACTCTCACACAGAGCTCAAGCAGTTCATTCTGAACAGCATGTAACCGCTCATCAAAGACCATATACTACTTTCCCTTTTTTTCTTTTCTTTTTCAATTCTTTTTCTCTATTATTGTTTTCATTAACCAATGTTATTCATGTAACTAAGAAGTCTGAGTGTGAGTGAAAGGTATACTGTAATCAATGGAAGCATCTTGTTTCAAATGAAAGTACCACAATGAAAAGGCCATATAGTGATATACCTTGCAGTCTCTCAAAAGTTCCCCACTCTTATCTTTGAGTTCAGTTCAAGCTGATAGCCACATAGTCAGGAGAGTCTATACATACCACCCATCCCATCTCTAAGATTCCTCAATGCTTCCCTTGAAAGAGTTCAGTTCAAGCTGATAGCCACATAGTCAGGAGAGTCCATACATACCACCCATCCCATTTCTAAGATTCCTCAATGCTTCCCTTGAAAAAGTTGCAGTGTTGGCCTGTTATGCACAAAATATTAACATTGTTATCAATAAAAGTCTGATTGACAATAGCCATATTTCATCTTGCTCTACTGTACAACCTGTAAACGGTTATCGCCCTGATATAACCATAATGGCTGACAAGGTGTAAAACACCAAGGTACTTAAACAGTTGAAGCAGCAAAGCATCTTCATAAACCTCCCAAAAGGATTTGTTGCAGAGAAGAGACAATCTCTGTACCACCAGGACAGTAGGAAAGTGTGGACACTAGCCTTACACACCTCAGTCAACTCACCTGAAGGATACACCGTGCACAGGAGTCACTGATGACACCCTGGTAGTACACCCTACAAGGCATGGGGAAGCACACCTGTGCTCATCAAAACAGGAGGACAGTGGGCATGAAGACACTGACCTTGCACACCTGAATCAACTCACCTGGAGTGCAGATCTTGCAGGCGGACAGCGCACTGCTGCGGATGGTGTCCAGGTAGTACCCCATGGGGCAAGGAAGGGCGTAGGCGCTACCCTCTGGGCAGTAATGGCCCAGCGGACACTGGTCACCTGTTGTTCCGTCGAAAGGATTGGCCAGGTATGCTGACCCCGTGCAATAGTAACCTAGGCACACAGACAGTGTTATCAGAAGTACTGATGATCTGATGATAATGTTCAAAGTCACAAAACAAGAAAACAAACAAAACAATTGCCTGCAATGATGTTTGAGTTGAATTTTTTTTTAATGCAAACTAAGCTAAGATGTTCTGCTGATGTGCTGACATTGTTCCAAATGGGGAAAAAAAGAAAGTTTTGCTGCAAGTCAGATCTGTGTTGTTCATGTTGTCTGTTGACATGCTAATATTGTTTAAAGTGACAAAAACGTGTTTTGCCAGCAATTCATATTTGAGTTAGAGAACTAGCATTTAAACAACTTCAATAATATCCTGCCAACATATGTCTAAAACAGAGAAATTCAAAGAAAAACAAGTCGGTTTTAAAATGTCCCAAATTTTCAGCACAGCTGCCTTCCTCAGGGGGTTATTTCTATAACTGGTCATGTCTTAAAAATCTTCAACAAGAATGACTACTAACATTTCAATAAATAGCAGTCATCTGAACCTTTTACGTGTTTGAATAAATAGCATTCTTCTGAACCTTTCCTATGTTTGTGTCCTAATAAATAACATTCTTTTGAACCTTTTATGCATTTGGATTTTGGTCATGTTATATATCTATATATAAAAAATCATACCTGGAGAGCAGTTTCCAGCAGGAGCATCCATCCCCACACTCGGGCAATACTGCCCACCATCGCAGTCTGTGTAGTTCTCGCTGCCGGCTGGGCAGTAGGCACCTCGGGGACAGCGTCCACCCTGCAGTGGGTCGGTGGGCATGGCCTGGATGGCCCCACCCACGCAGTACCACCCTGCAGAGCAGTTGGCCGTGGGAGCGGACAGTCCCTGCGTCTGACAGTAGGTGCCCGCCGTGCAGGAGAGGCAGGCGGAGACGTTGGTTTGAGCTGGAACAGGGTTGAAGGTACCGATGTCGCACTTGTACTCGTCGCTGTGCGTGGTGCCGTTCGGGCAGTAGTGGCCCACTGGGCAGGGGTTGGGTAAGTACTCAGTGGAGTTGGCTAGACAGTAGTAACCTGGAAGGTGGAAAATAAGCACATAAAGTCCGTATGCCAGGCAAACACTTTTTGTTGTTGTGTCTACATTTTGACTTACTCTCTCCGTACGAGAAAGAGAGAGAGAGAAAGAGAGAGAGAGAGAATAAGTAAGTAAGTAATTTGGTGTTTTACACCCAGTCAACCATTACGGAGAGAGAGAGATAGAGCGTGTTCATATATGCATGCATGCACAAGCGTGTGCTCATACTTGTGTGTGTGTGTGTGTGTGTGTGTGTGTGTGTTCATATATGCATGCATGCACAAGTGTGCTCATAATTATGTATGTGTGTGTGTGTGTTTATGCATGTGCATGTGTGGGGAGGGTGTAGGGGTTTGGGGTGCATGCATGTATGTATGTATATGTGCATGCATGTGCACATACATTTGCACATGTCTGCCTACATGTGGTGCTTCGGCACATACGCTTTTCCACAAGGAACCCACCCCCACCCCCAACAGCTTTGTCCGACATCCAGACAACACAAGACAGCGACCACTCTCACCAGCAGGGCAGATGATACAGACGTCCTGCCCCTCCTGGTCCTGGTAGTAGCCGGCTGGACAACCTTCAGGTAACTCACTGCCTGCAGGACACCTGTAGCCACGTGGACATATGTCACCTACACCTGAAACCACAACAAACCAGTAGCCACGTCAGCATATGTCACTTACACCTGAAACCACAAACCACAATGTAGGTCACACCAGTAGCCACCTGGACATATGTCACCTACACCTCAAACTACAATGTAGGTCACACCGGTAGCCACACAGACATGTCACTTACACCTGAAACCACAAACCACAATGGAGGTCACATTGGTAGCTACCTGAATGTATGTCACTTACACCTAAAACAACAACAAAAATGTAGATCTCTTGATGCAGTATAGTTCCCTGGGTCACCATAATACCTTTCAAAGTCGTTACACTTACCTATCGATGAGCAATTGACCTATGCTACAGGCACAGGTAACTAAGCAGTGTGACCAATCAGCTAGAAGAGCACAGCCAGGTGGACAGGTTGGAGTTTGTGGTACATCATCATCACAACCAATACTACAGGTGACTAACCTGCGTAACAAGCCATAAGTGGACAGCCAGGTGGACAGGTTGGAGTTTGTGGTACCATCATCATAATGTCCAATACTACAGATGACTTACCTGTGTAACAAGCCATAAGTGGATAGCCAGGTGGACAGGTGGGAGTTTGTGGTACCATCATCATGTCCAACACTACAGGATAGCTAGGCGGACAAGTGGGAGTTTGTGGTACTATCATCATTATGTCCAATACTACAGGTACAGGTAACTAGCCTGTGTGGCAAGCCATAAGAAGTAGACAGCCAGGTGGATAGGCAGGAGCTGGTGGCACCACCATGTCCAACACCACAGCTACAGGTAACTAACCTGTGTGACCACCCAGAAGAGGACAGCTGGGTGGGTAGGTGGAGTTGGTAGCGCCGTTGTCAGGGTTAGGCCTGTCCACACCCGACTGGCAGTAGTAGCCAGCGTCACAGGGACCAGTTGGGGCAGTGGCGTTTTCCACTCCACAGTAAAAGCCTCCATCACAGTCTGTGCACTGCGTCAGCTGTTGACAAGCACATTACACCAGTGCAGTCCACAGAAGTGCAATCCCCACTTAAATGCAACAATGCATTATTCTTAAATCATGATGTTAAAGTACAACTGTCATTGGTTAAGTGTGACGTCTTGGGCAGAAACCTTGGAAAGCTAAAATTCAAAATGTGTGCTTATGTGAGAGAGACACTGAGAGAGAGAGAGAGAGAGAGAGAGAGAGAGAGAGAGAGAGAGAGAGAGAGAGAGAACTCGAAAACTTTATTTTACAAGGATTGCAGTTTAGGTTCAGCCAAAAACCTAACTAGTCCTTGCTATGCTGCTGATGAATATATATCAAATCACAGGCATTATTTATATACATATAGGCATGTATCAGCGAATGAAACGTTATATATGAGAATTTCCACACAAAACATGGCGTGCTCACAGTGCCAGATGAACACATGCCATACATCATTCAGTTACATATTATGAGCATACGATGAGCATATTATGAGCAAATGAAGCAGCAGAACATCTGATCACTTCATATGACTAGTATTGGAGGGAGAGAGAGAGGAGGAGAGAGAGAGAGAGAGAGAGAGAGTGAGAGAGACAGAGATAGAGACAGATATACAGAATGTGTGTATATGTGTGGAGGGAGGAGGTGGGGGGATACAACATGCTCAAATGCTCTAAGTTGAAAGTAAAGTTTGTAAATTGTAAATAAGGTATAAATCTCAAGTAATTCATGAAAAAGAAAAAATTCTCATCACCATTTCCTGATATTATTTAACAAGAAAAGAATGGAATTAACAAGAAAATTTCTAACAACAGAATAAATGTTTCTTTTAGATCTGAAAATTTGCAGGATTTGAGCAGTGCAAAATAACTCATTACTCTTAGTAACATAAACATCTAACAACAGCATGTCTCATTCTTCTGCTATCCTTAAGCAAGAAACAACTGGACAGCAAAACTGACAGCTGACAGGGTAACTCACACTGTACCCTGTTCACCATCTTAAGAGAACAAGATGCTTTCATTCTGTTACTGTGTATAGATTGAGCTCATTACTGTTACCTTTGAGCTGGTTATTGTTACCTTGGACAGACTGAGCTGGTTACTGTTACCTTGTATAGATTGAGCTGGTTACTGTTACCCTGTACAGATTGAGCTGGTTACTGTTACCTTGTACAGATTGAGCTGGTTACTGTTACCTTGGACAGATTGAGCTGGTTACTTTTACCTTGTACAGATTGAGCTGGTTACTGTTACCTTGGACAGATTGAGCTGGTTACTGTTACCTTGGACAGATTGAGATGGTTACTGTTACTGTGGACAGACTGAGCTGGTTATGATACCTTGGACAGATTGAGCTGGTTACTGTTACCTTGGACAGACTGAGCTGGTTACTGTTACCTTGTACAGACTGAGATGATGGTTACTGTTACTGTGGACAGATTGAGCTGGTTATGTTACCTTGGAGAGATTGAGCTGGTTATGTTACCTTGTACAGACTGAACTGGTTACTGTTACCTTGTACAGACTGAGCTGGTAACTGTTACCTGTACAGACTGAGCTGGTAACTGTTACCTTGTACAGACTGAGCTGGTTACTGTTACCTTGTACAGATTGAACTGGTTACTGTTACCTTGTACAGATTGAGCTGGTTACTGTAAGTGCCTGCAGGACAAGGCATCCAGTCCAAGCCAGTGCCGTTGGGGCAGTAGTAGCCAGCCGGACAGTCCACGTAGCCAGGTTGTGTGTCACCAAACGCCACAGGCACGCAGTAAAACCTGACACAATGACAACGAATGTTGACAAAACTGACACTATCACTCAAAACAGCACACAGTTCTCAGCTACGTGCATGCAAACTGTGACCCATTACAGATAATCACTCAGGTTATCGCATGTATGTGGCCTAATAAAAATATAAGAAAAGGTTTTCTCTAAAGTGTTCTTCCTGGGTGCAAAGCAGTTCACAAACATTTATTAAAATTATGAGAGTTTTTCAGTATCCAAGTTCATCTTGAGGTGGGGAGGAGATACAGCCACTGTCAATCAAACCAACAACAAACACCAGAACTGTTTCAACATCAAAATTTCCCTTAAACATTTGGTAGTGTGCACTCGTTTCCCAACTCAAACCAAACTCCTAACCATGGTACCAAAATGAAGTCACGCAAACTCACCCATCTGGACAAATGTCGCAGCTAGACATGCCCGTGCGATTGGTGAAGTAGCCAGGAGCACAGCTGATTGGCTCGTCCGATCCCTCAGGACAGTGCAGACCAATTGGGCAAATGATCGCATTTATCACTGCTGAACCTGCAGCAAGGAAATATTCACGAAGCATCCAGTTTAGAGTGCATGTTAGTCATCAAAATTTGTCAAGCAGTAATTCATTCACTTCAACCTGGATGTAAGCCATGGTGCACTGGCTGAAGAGTTGCAAGTCAACATCTGCCAAACAAATATTCTCACAACAGGTGTGCATTAACACACTGCCTGTTACAAGTAGAATGTTCTAGTACCACTCCAGACACAGCTACTTGTTTTTAGCCTCATGTATTCATTTTCTACCTGTCTTTGTTTTGTCTCTTTGGGTGAATCGTTCCCTCTCCCACCAGCCTGACACTGACAGTACCCCCCTCACCTTGTGGGCAGTAGTAGCCTGACACAGACAGTAACCACCCTCACCTTGTGGGCAGTAATAGCCTGACACAGACAGTAACCCCCTCACCTTGTGGGCAGTAGTAGCCTGAAAAGACAGTACCCCCCTCACCTTGTGGGCAGTAGTAGCCGTGCCCAGACCCCCTCACCCATGTAGCCTGACACAGACAGTACCCCCCTCACCTTGTGGGCAGTAGTAGCCTGACACAGACAGTACCCCCCTCACCTTGTGGGCAGTAGTAGCCGACCTCACAGACAGTACCCCCCTCACCTTGTGGGCAGTAGTAGCCTGACACGACAGTACCCCCCTCACCTTGTGGGCAGTAGTACCGCCTGACACGACAGTACCCCCCTCACCTTGTGGGCAGTAGTAGCCTGACACAGACAGTACCCCCCTCACCTTGTGGGCAGTAGTAGCCTGACACAGACAGTACCCCCCTCACCTTGTGGGCAGTAGTAGCCTGACACAGACAGTACCCCCCTCACCTTGTGGGCAGTAGTAGCCTGACACAGACAGTACCCCCCTCACCTTGTGGGCAGTAGTACCGACCTGACACAGACAGTACCCCCCTCACCTTGTGGGCAGTAGTACCGACCTGACACTAGACAGTACCCCCCTCACCTTGTGGGCAGTAGTAGCCGACCTGACACTGACAGTACCCCCCTCACCTTGTGGGCAGTAGTACCTGACACGACAGTACCCCCCTCACCTTGTGGGCAGTAGTAGCCGCCACCTGACAACTGGGACAGTACTCCGCCTACACTGGCAGTAGTACGTTGACACTGACAGTACCCCCCTCACCTTGAGGGCAGTAGTAGCCATACCCCCTCCTGGGGCAGTAGTAGCCAGTACCCCCCTCACCTTGGGGCAGTAGTAGCCATACCCCCTTCACATGTGGGCAGTAGTAGCCATACCCCCTCACTTGTGGGCAGTAGTAGCCATACCCCCCTCACCTTGTGGGCAGTAGTAGCCATACCCCCTCACCTGTGGGCAGTAGTAGCCACCTACCTGTGGGCAGTAGTAGCCATACCCCCCCCCCCCCTCACCTTGTGGGCAGTAGTAGCCACACTACCCCTCACCTATGTGGAGGGCATAGTAGTAGCCATACCCCCCCTTGCACTCCTTGTGGCAGTAGTAGCCATACCCCCCTCACCTTGTGGGCAGTAGTAGCCATACCCCCCTCACCTTGTTAGCAGTAGTAGCCATACCCCCTCACCTTGTGGGCAGTAGTAGCCAGCCTGACACAAGCCTTGCTCCGAGGTCAGCCCTGTGTTCTGACAGTAGTAGCCCGCCGTGCAGTTGGTGCACTGGTACTCCGCCACCAGACCTGTGCCGTTGGAGTAGGTGCCGGCAGGACAGCGGGCAGGGGTGTGTGTTCCTGACAAAACAGACATTGTTGCCAGTTTTTCATGCCATATACCATCAAACTTAATCTGGAGTGCGCTGAAGTCCTACTGGACTTTGTATTTTTCATAAATTGGTGGCTCTTATGAAATGCAAATCTGTTCACAGATCAAATAAACTCAACTGAACATTTTATAGTCTTTTTTTTTTTAAATTGCCACTTACAACAAATATCTTTAACAACAAAAACAAAACAAAAAAACACTTTTTTCCAAATAGGGATTTCAGTTTCTGATGAACATTGCAAAACCTAACTGCAGAGGTCAACAGCTAACATTTAGAGTCAAACATGAAATACATTTGAAACTTGTAAGACCCCATCTAAGAGGAGTGGGGGTAGCTCAGTGGTTAGAGCACCAGACTCATGACTGAAAGGTCGTGGGTTCAAATCCCCCAGAAGCAGTAGGAGAACTGTCTTCTCCGGGGTCAACTTTCTGTGCTCTTATTTCGGTATCCGTTCCACCCCCATGTTACCGCAGTAGCACGTAAAAGATCCCAGTCATTCTGCCAGAAGTGCAGGTGGCAGGTTACAGCTAAACATGCATACATCTTACGTATGTGACTGCATGAGGTAACATGGTGCATGGTTGTATGGTGTATACAGAACGCGCCGAGACAGCAGCAGTTTTATGTGGCACCAGCCATGCCGGCACTGTAAGCACACCACTTCGGTAGATATTCAAAACCACGCTATAACTTGAAAAGCTAATCATTCATGTAGAATCACACGCGAGCGCAGTGAGTCTGCTCGAGAGCGGAGATAGCGCTACATAAAAGCAATCATCTTCTGTGGAAAACTGGTCCTTCCTGTTGGACCCATTACTCTGACACCTTCACTGCAGGCAATTTTTGTCTCAAGGAAACCTTTCTTCTGAGGATATATACCCCAAGAACAGCATCCACCCTGAGGAATTAAATAAAAACCAAATTAAACACATCTACCCCCAAAACAGTATCTGCCGTGAGGAACTATCTACTCTGATGACAATATTTACCTTGAGGACAATACCTGCCACCAGGACAAATGTCTGGGGCAGGGACGCTGGATCCTGCCACGCAGTAATAGCCAGCAGTGCACAGGCCAGTGGGCTCCGTCAGGGCATAGCTGTCGCAGTAGTAACCTGCAATCACAATGCAAACCATGCATATCAGTGTTTACACAGGTACAGATGTCACAGTAGTAACCTGTAATCACAGCTGTCACAGTAGTAGCCTGCAATCAAAATACAACCCATGCATGTCTGTGTTAATGCAGGTATAGTTGTTGCAGTAGTAACCTGCAATCACAACACAACCCATGATGTCAGTTTTAGTGTAGGTATAGTTGTCGCAGTAATAACCTGCAATAACAACACAACCCATGCATGTCAGTGTTAACGCAGGTATAGGTATTGCAGTAGTAACCTGCAATCATAACACACCATGCATGTCCATGTTTACACAGGTATAGCTGTTACACAGGTATAGCTGTCACGGTAGTAACCTGCAATTACATCACAAACTATGCATGTCCATGTTTACACAGGTATAGCTGCCACAGTAGTAACCTGCAATCACAACACAAACCATGCATGCCACTGCTTACACAAGGTATAGCTGTCACAGTAGTAACCTGCAATCACAACACAAACCATGTACGTCAGCCTTTAGCAGCAGTAACATGCAACTGCAACACAAACACGCATGTCAGTGTTTACTCAAGCACAGCTGTCACAGATGGTAGCCTGCAATCACTATGCGTGTCCATGTTTACGCAGGAATAGCCATCACAGTAGCAGCCTGCACTCACAACACGTTCAAAACCACAGTGTGTACCTATCTCTTACCTGGAGTGCAGGTGGTGCAGTCAGTGATGTTCATCAGCTGGGTGATGTTGGAGAAAGTGCCCGGGGGACACTGCTGAGGCTCTATGGTCATCTCTGGGCAGTAATGACCCACCGGACAGCGGTCAGCATCAACGCCCTGCTGAGGGGCAGCCGTCTGGGCCCCTGAGCGGCAGTAGTAGCCGGGGCTGCATGGCTGGGTGGGGTACACTGTTCCCCCCGGGCAGTAGTAGCCGCCTGCAGGACACAGCCATAGCACAGGTCACAAACACATTTCTAAGCACAGGTCACGACACTAGTTCTAAGTACAGGTCATGTCACCATTTCTAAGCATAGGTCACAATACCATTTCTAAGCACAGGTCACGAGACCACTTCTAACACAGGTCATGACACCAGTTCTAAGCACAGGTCACAGTATTTACAGTACCTAGGCAGTTGAAGCAGTCTGTATCAGCAGCCAAACCAGTGATGTTGTTGAAGGTGCCGGCAGGACAGGGGTACTCCGTTGACACCCTGGTTCCGTTCAGACAGTAGTGACCTGTCAGGAACAAGTGAGGCACAGGTACAATCAACAGGTGAGGCACACATACAATAAACAAGTGAGGCACATGTACAATGAACAAGTGAGGCACGCATACAATGAATTGAGGTACAGGTACAATGAACAAGTGAGGCACATGCACAATGAACAAGTGAGGCACACATACAATGAACAAGTGAGGCATAGGTACAATGAACACATGGCACAGGTACAATGAACAAATGAAGCACAGTGCAATGTGTTTCAGGTGAACAACATGGCAGTATATGTACAACCAGGACATACAGGTGGCCCACAATGCTGTGATCAATTGAGGTAAACTTCAATTGTTCCACTGTTCCTTAAACCAAATTTGTCATGACCTCTTGTTTGACATTTCCTGCACTGGGCCTGAGCTACTGCACTTGAGTCTGAAAACACCATCGTTCAACTCTCTCCACTGTGTCAGATCATCCCTGTGAGTGAGGTCAGAACCTTCAAGAAGTATTGGACCAATCGTATGTCTGCTCTGAGAACACACCCCACACTTAACCCATTATGTCTGTTCAGTTCGGCAGAACACGCCCCACACTTAACGCATTATGTCTGTTCAGCAGAACACGCCCCACACTTAACCCATTACGTCTGTTCAGCAAAACACGCCCCACACTTAACCCATTATGTCTGTTCAGCAGAACATGCCCCACACTTAACCCATTATGTCTGTTCAGTTCTGCATAACATGCCCCACACTTAACCCATTATGTCTGTTCAGTTCTGCAGAACACGCCCCACACAACCCATTATGTCTGTTCAGTTCTGCAGAACACGCCCCACACAACCCATTATGTCTGTTCAGTTCTGCAGAACATGCCCCACACTTAACCCATTATGTCTGTTCAGCAAAACACGCCCCACACTTAACCCATTATGTCTGTTCAGTTCTGCAAACATGCCCCACACTTAACCCATTATGTCTGTTCAGTTCTGCAGAACACGCCCCACACAACCCATTATGTCTGTTCAGTTCTGCAGAACACACCCCACACAACCCATTATGTCTGTTCAGTTCTGCAGAACACGCCCCACACAACCCATTATGTCTGTTCAGTTCTGCAGAACACGCCCCACACAACCCATTATGTCTGTTCAGTTCTGCAGAACACACCCCACACAACCCATTATGTCTGTTCAGTTCTGCAGAACACGCCCCACACAACCCATTATGTCTGTTCAGTTCTGCAGAACATGCCCCACACAACCCATTATGTCTGTTCAGTTCTGCAGAACATGCCCCACACTTAACCCATTATGTCTGTTCAGCAGAACATGCCCCACACTTAACCCATTATGTCTGTTCAGCAGAACACACCCCACACTTAACCCATTATGTCTTGCCCTCCCACAAAGTTGCTGTCACCACCACATAAGTAACGCTGCTGCAGCCTTACCTTCAGGGCAGACGTAGCTGGCGTAGGAGGTGATGTTCCCAACAGAGTTGTCGCAGTAGAATCCAGCAGGACATTCCTTGCACAGCGCCTGCCGCACCAGGTCCTGGTAGTAGCCGGAGTCACAGAGCGTGGGGACGCTGGACCCAGTGGGGCAGTAGTAGCCAGCTGGACACTCGTAGCTGCTTGGGTTTCTGACAGTCTGTCCTTCAGGGCAGTAATAACCTGTGGAAAGAAAAAGATAATAATGACAGTAACGATGATGAATTCCATCCACCAGCTGCTTGATGGACTTTCTGGGGGGGTTGGCTGATTGGTTGAATATTTGGTTGGTCAGTTGACTGATTACTAGTTGGAAAGATCCCTGGCTGGTCAAGTGATGATGGAATGATGGAAATAAATGAATGAGTATTCTGGGCTGCCAATCTCTTCAACCAACCAGATCACAATATACCACAATCATGCAAAATAACACACCAAAAAGCAAAAGGTACCTGCCACGTCTTACTCACAAATCAAAGTATAGCAATGGAGTAAATGACTGGTGGATTTAAAACAAAACCTTCAAAATAAGCAGCAGCACACATCCACTGATGGCAAGAAGAAAGATGCAGAGCTTCAAGATCAGTGCGGAACCCTCTATGGATAGACAGAAGAATGAATGGATGAATGCAAAGGCTATAGCGGTCACCTACCAGCGTCACACTGGCCGTCAGGAGCGTCCAGACCACTCTGGTTGCAGTACATGCCAGAGGTGCACAGTACACACCAAGTCAAGTTCTGAGCGCTGTAGCTGGGCTGGAAGTAGCCAGGTGGGCATGGTTGAGGCGACGACGTCCCAGCCTCACAGTAGTGACCAGGGGGACAGCGGTCACCTGGCAATGATGCACAACAAGACTGATGCAGGAGCGTGTACTGTATGCTGTCAATTTGCTGCAGGGCACATACTGTATACTGTCATTTTGCTGCAGAGCATGTACTGTTTGCGGCAGAGTATGTACTGTATGCTGTTAATTTCTGCAGGGCCTGTACTGTATGTTGTCAATTTGCTACAGAGCATGTACTGTATGCTGTCAATTTGCTACAGAGCATGTACTGTATGCTGTCAATTTGCTACAGAGCATGTACTGTATGCTGTCAATTTGCTACAGAGCTTGTACTGTATGCTGTCAATTTGCTACAGAGCATGTACTGTATGCTGTCAATTTGTTGCAGAGTATGTATGTATGCTGTCCATTTGCTGCAGAGCATGTATTGTATGCTGTCAATTTGTTGCAGAGTATGTATGTATGCTGTCCATTTGCTGCAGAACATGTACTGCATGCTGTCAATTTGCTGCACAGCATGTACTGTATGCTGTCAATTTGATGCAGAACATGTACTGCATGCTGTCCATTTGATGCAGAACATGTACTGCATGCTGTCAATTTGCTGCACAGCATGTACTGTATGCTGTCAATTTGATGCAGAACATGTACTGCATGCTGTCAATTTGCTGCAAAGCATGTACTGTCTGCTAATCTGCTGCAGAGCATGTACTGTCTTCTTTCAATTTGCTGCACAGCATGTACTGTCTGCTGTTGATTTCCTGCAGAGTAAACGGTAACACCAATGGTAACTCTTGCCTGGAATGTAAGCAGATACAAGGTACTCCACCAAAGATGGTGGCTTTGTGACCCTAGTTAGCTGATTTTTGTGTTTGTTTATGTATTAGCATGTTCAACAAATGGAAATTAAAAAAACAAATGCATGTTCATTGCGGCAGGCAGATATTATAACCTGTACAAGCCCTCTGTTGACACCAGTCCTCTCATTTCACTCTTACCCTGCCCTCCAGATCCATGGTCCATGAAATTAAACCCCATATAAATCAACACACAAGGGAGTTAACTAGTGCTTGAAATGCATAACACATGTACAGCAAAGACCCGAGTTGCCTATTTAACTCTCACCTGGCATGCGTGCAAATATAAGGTACATTAACTCCAGAGGTAGATCCTAATTTTCCCCATATAAATGCCAGTTTCCAAAACATGATATCAAAGAATTCTAAATACTACTACCAAAGAACTTGCAGTTCACTGACCTCCAGTTCCTGTTGGTCTGTCTGTGGTGGAGTTGCTGTCGCAGTAGTAGCCAGCCATACAGTCCCCACGTGGCAACGACATGGCATCCACATCACAGTACTGACCAAGGTCGCAACCAAGTGGCTCTGAACTGCCCATTGGACAGTACGTACCTGCACACGTCATTTAAAAACTGTGTCAGTATCTCCAACAGGAACCAGCGTTCCCTGAACATGGTCCGTCCAATGGGCAGAAGAGATCCCGCAAAAAAGTTACAACATCAAAATTATTAATCCTGTCACTGCTAAAGAATTTGTGCTGCTGCCACAATTCCCTCCCCAAGGAGTCTTGCTGGGGGATTAAGCCAGGCAGAAACACCATAATTTTCTAGAACTTTGTCTTTCCTAAGCACGCATGAACAGTTTCCCCCAAGAGTCTTGCCAACAGGTTAACCCAGCCCAAAACAGTCATTTTCTAGAACTTTATCTTTCCTGAGCAAACATAAACAAATAGTCACAATTCAAGCAGGATGTCCTATGATATCTTCCTGGCAGACACTTCACCATGGACACCATATGGTGTCATATGAGAAGGAAAAGGGTTACGGATTTTGCTTTAAAATGCCCCTTTGGCTGTGTATCAGATCTCAAAATGTAGTTCTTTTCTCAGCACACCTGGTGACCTGCCATGTATATGCCACATGCCCACATCAGTCAAGACCAAACATCTGTGCTGTAAAATGCAACAGGCAAGCCATGACACTTGGTGGTGTTCTGTCCATCTAATCCTGCCAACTATCACCCATTCTCTAAATTCAGTTTCTTTTTAAAGGAGAGAAAAAAGACAAAAGAAGCAACAGTTCATTTCAAAACAAAATATTTAATGTCAGTTTTTTTACTTTGATCTCTTCCACCTGTCAGGTAAAAAGGTTCTCAGAAGGCTCATTTCTTTCATCCCATTTTGCAAGCGCTGGAGCATTCTAAACTTAGGTGTTTCAGAAGGTAATCACATTCGGTCAATAGAAAAAGTTTTCATTCTGTTAACACAGTAACTCCGGCGGCTCTTCTTTACACTAAACTCTGAGGACGGGTCTACAAACTCTGGAAGACGTACATTTTACTCTGTGGCCACATTTGGACTGACGATGTACTGAGTGAACAAAGCATGGAACTAGTGAAGAAATCGATACACAAACAGCAAGTTCAAACAGTAAGAAGCACATCATACTTTCAAAATCAAACAGAAAATGAAACTGAAACAACACCCAGGCATTATTAATTGAACATTCTGCTCCCCCCTCCCTCTCCCTCCCAACCCAAATGTGCATAGACTCAGAATCAAGGAAGCTGGTTGCAATGCCAAAGAAGAATTTAAAACACAAAGAGCAACACACCTGCCAGGCACTTTCCGCCCTCAGGGGCAGTGGGGGTGGGACTGGTGGCTCCCTCTGTGCAGTACCAGCCAGCGTCGCAAAGCGCAGTGGGCTGGCTCAGGCCTGGCGATGCGCAGTAGGCGCCTGGCGTGCAGGTCGTGCAGGCTGCACTGCTGGCCTGACCTGAAACAGTTAACACATTCAGTGTACGCTGTGCCGACTTAATCCACTAGTGCTGACTGCACTGCTGGTCTGGCCTGAAACAGTTAACACATTCAGTGTACGCTGTGCTGACCCAATCCATTAGTGCTGGCTGCACTGCTGGCCTGACCTGAAACAGTTAATACACATTCAGCATATGCTACACTAACACAATCCACCATAACCAGAGTTAAAAGTATGCCTGCTGTAAGTGTAGTCAACCCAAACAGAAATATCCGAAGCTGAAGTCCTTATATAAAGTAGCCTTGGCAGTGAGTTAAATTACATGGGGTTATGAAAGATAATACTCGTAAAAAGTGAAAGCCCTCTTTAAAATAGCACCCTAAAAATCAAGCAAGAGGTCTAAAAAGAGGTCTGTTCCTCAGGTGGGGGTGGGGTTCATGGATATATGCAGGAAAGGTTTCGAAAAGTGGGCTGGTCTCTATTACAAAGGACTTTCATCAGGAGTCTCCACTGTACACACCGACTGACAGATGGACAGAGATGGTTCCAGAGCAGCTTGTACAAGCAGACTTTCCTTACCAGTGAGGTTGTTGAAGGTGCCGGAAGGACACGGGTACTGCAGGTCATGCTCCGTTCCGTTGGGGCAGTAGTAGCCGGAGGGGCAGACCTTGTCGCTGTACAGCGTGCTGTTGCTGGTGCAGTAGTAGCCCGACGGACACACCTTGCAGTCTCCTTGATTGTCTTGGTCCTGCGCAAAACACAGAGCACCTCCATGTGTTAGTCACTGCAAGAGAGCGCCATGGTTTCTGCCACTTTCTCCTTTTTGGGTGTTTTTGTTTGCAGGCTGGCTATTATTTTAGAATGCATGCGGGTGTGTGTGTTGGGTAGGTGGGGAAGGGGGGTAGTAGAGGAGGGTTTGATCTAGGACAAGTTCTTGAATCTTGCCATACTTAATTCCTAAAACTCCATCTCTCCAACGTTCAGTCAGATTTATCATTCAGAGTTGTTTTCACCAGAATACATTGTATATGCAGCATGCCCAATAATTCAGCAAAAACTAGGTTCAAGTTCCACGGACAAAATTTCCCACTCACCTGGTAGGTTCCTGGGTCACATCCCAGGGGCAGCGTGGTTCCTACAGGACACCGGTGACCCAGAGGGCAGATGCCCCCGTCCCCGGTGTGGTTGCCGGTGGGGGTGGCGGTGTCCACGCCAAATGTGCAGTAGAAACCAACGTCACACGGGCCACTAGGTGCGGTGAGGTTCGTGCGGTCACAGAACTGCCCGCCCAGGCACTGCTGGCACTCGCTGATGTCCCACAATCCCTTGGCATCGCTGAAGGTTCCTGCTGGACACGCCGTCCAGTTGCGCCCAGTGCCAGCTGGGCAGTAGAACCCTTCAGGACACAGGCTGTGGCCTGAGGTGGAATTGCCTGCAACATGAACAGACTTGTCAGCAATGTGAAGTTGTTTTTATAGCAAAGATATTCTACCAGAAAAAGGCAGATGTCACCATAAAGAAATCCCATTCTTCTGCAGAGTGACTTCCTTCCTCATATTAGAGTTTATGTCACTGTCAAGGTTTGTGCAGCAGTAAGATTTTATTTTTTTTAAATCCTAGAAACATTGAGTTTTGAGTGTCCCACTGGCTTTTCACATCTCTGATTAGACCGGTCCAGCAACAGCAGTGGTCACTGGCAGCAAATCGGAGCCATGACCACCATTTCCCTCCAAATGACAAAGAGTTCTCTCCAGTGATCACAGTTTTCCTCTGGTTCTCACCACCACTTCCCTCCAAATGACAAAGAGTTCTCACCAATAATCACAGTTTCCCTCTGGTTCTCACCCCCACTTCCCTCCAGATGACAAAAAGTTCTCACCAGTGATCACAGTTCCCCTCTTGTTCTCACCCACAACTACCACTTCCCTCCCAATGACAAAGAGTTCTCACCAGCAACCACTTCCTCGGGCACACAGTAGAAGCCAGCAATGCACTCCAGACATACGGCTGCCTGTGTGAAGTTGGTGAAGTAGCCGGGGTCACAGGGCACTGGCTGACCACTACCCAGGGGGCAGTAGAGGCCAATGGGACAAGGAGTTGATGGGGGGTTGGGAACGTCGTCGCCACCAGGGCAGTAAAAGCCTGGGTCACAGTCACCCACTGGGGAGGACAGTCCTGAAATCAGAAGGAGAAACTTGAATTACAATTTAAAGAACAAGAGTAAATGAAAACTAAGGTAGAGGAATGATAAACTAATGAGAACATGGAAACTAACTGTCATGACTTGCACCAGATGGCAATCATGACTTTAACCTTATACATTTTGATCCCAATGAAAAACAACAACATGAATTACAAATTGAGCAACCAAAACAGCAGCAAAATTAAAGAAAAATCATTTGTCACTAATGAGAGTGACAAACTAATCAGACCAAGGAAATACAATGACAATGATTTTAACCTCACACATTTTACAATGATAGTAAAAAAGCAAGCTACAGAAAATGACAGTAACTACAGAGGTCAAAAAGAAGATGAAACCAAGGTAGTATAGGTTGTTTACAATGATGCACACACTAATATTTAGATTTTCTGCAGAATCAAGCAACAGGCATGCTGGGTTTAACTGGTGCAGTGGGACACAATAGGCCTAACTGGCACAAAATGGGGCTGGGACACAATCAGCACAGCTGGTACACTAATATTTCAATTTTCTGTAAAATCAGACAAGGCAAAAATGGGTTCATTGCACAAGGACTGATGCCAGAATCTCAGAAACAAGCATGTATAAGACTCCTGTCAAATACCTGTATCATTGCAGTATTTGCCAGGATCACAGGCAGTGCAGTTCTCCACGGCTACAAGCCCCTGTGTGTTGGTGAAGGTGCCGGCAGGACAGGGGCTGGGGACGCCAGAACCCTCAGGGCAGTAGTTGCCCACAGGGCAGATCAGGTGCTGCGAGTCGTTCGAAGCCAGCTCACAGTAAAACCTGAAGAAAAAATCATAAATGAAGATACATTTCAAGATGGCATGCTCTTACTACTTTTTTTCCCCATGTTATTTTACCTTTGACAAGCTTTGGGGTTAAAATGGGGAGGGCAGATGGGGAGGTGGGTGAGGGGCTTGATACATCTCTAAACATTTCGTTCACCTTTGCTCAGTTTCTCCTAGAAGTCTGATGTCTCCATTTCACTCCATTTTCAGGTACAACAACATCATCACATGTTTGTTGCTTGATGAACAGGGACAACGAGACACAATGGGACCGGGACGCAATGGCCTGATCCCACCAGGCCCCTGGTTCCATGAGACTTACCCAGCCTGGCAGGGCCCTGAGACCTGCGTGAGGCCCAGCTGATCGCAGTAGGTGCCGGCAGGGCACAGCGTGCACTCTGCCTCCGACTGCAGCCCCGTGGTGTTGCCGTAACTTCCCTTCGGGCACTTGACTGGGTCCGCTGTTCCCACGGGGCAGTAGTGGCCCACCGGGCACACGTTGGCATCAGAGCCTGTTCAAAACCAATTTTATGCTATTGGTAACAGAACATCAAAGCAACAATATAGACTCTTTTCGTTTCTGTCTTCTTCTTTGTTCTTCTTTTTTACCCTCTCCTTTGAAACTAATACCCACGAATGTCAGGGTAAATTCATACTAAGTGGTGACTTCAAACACTGGTTCCAAATTGTGGAGCTGTGCAGCCAAAAAGGCTCCTAGCTAATAACCACCTCCGCCGAATATAAGATGCACAAAGCACATACAGTGAAAACACATACTATGTGTCTAAAAACAACTAACAAGATAATTATGTAATGATATACTGAAGAGAAGAAGACAACTCCGCCAACAACTTGGTGCTTCAAACATACCCTGATCCGGTGTGGAAATGTTGGCGTACTGTTTACAGAAGTAGCCAGGCAGACACAGATCAATTGGGGTGACGATGCCCGCTGTGGGACAGTAGAAGCCACCCAGACAGGGTGTGCAGTCCCCTTCTGCTTGCAAGCCTGACAACATGAAAAACAAGAACATTAGACCAAGTGCACCATGCTACAGTTGGTGCATCAAACTCAATGGTCTTGAAGCCTCAACTAACAAAAGCCGACACTTCACAGTCATAATGCTGCTTACTCACAAGGTTCTTCAAACCAGCCTACAAAGTATCCCGAACTGGAGTGCAGCTGCAAGAATGGTGGGTGCCACTTGTACAGCAGCATGCAGATGCCTAGGTAAGTGTTGCAGTGGCAATTTTTTCACACAACACTGGCTGAACCTCAGGGCTTTTGCTGAGAAATTCTAACAAGCTAACAAACGATAATCAAAATATCATCTGTTTGGCCAGCCATACAGATAACAAAATTCAGGTAAGTGTTCTTCTGGGCAACCAAAACTACGACACAACCACGCCCCTCACCAGTGATGTTGCTGAAGGTGCCGATGGGACACAGGAACTCGTTGGCATAACGGGTGCTGGTGGGACAGTAGCTGCCCATAGGACAGACAGTGGTGGAGTTGTCCAGCACCACAATGCCCATGGTGTTGTCACAGAAGTAGCCTGCTGGGCACACTTTGCACGACGACTGCGTCTCCTGGTCCTGGTATGTGCCATTTGCACAGCGGATCTCAGCGTCCACGCCCTCAGGGCAGTAGTGACCCACTGGACACCTGGCGATGGGAGGACAGTTTGTGAATCCTGTATGTCAAATACACTACAACAGAATATGCCATTCTTGTGGGGATCTTGAAAAAAGGGAGATCAGTTGTCAGTTCTTTTAGCTTGGTTAACAAACATCCACACCAAGGGTTCACCAGAGAAAGGGCGCTCTGAACCTCACTATTATTATTATAAGTAACCATGTAACAGTGACTGTGTACTAAAACAGTTGACGGATGCAGGCTTTGCCAGCTTGGGAGTAAGAGACAACCAAAGAAAACTAACCGGTTGGGATGTGGGGTGGGGGGAGGGGGTATAGCAAATGGCTGAGTTGGACCAGACCTAACACCAAGAAAGAAGTACTAGGCAGAACAATTATTACCGCCAAAAAGACAAAGAAACTCGGAAGCATTTGCACCTGTACAGAAAACTCACTTGTACTGGCTGGGAGTGGAGGTGTTCTGACCACCGGGGCAGTAGTAACCAGCACTACAGTTGCCCGTCGGCCAGTCCAAGCCGGCACCAGCGCAGTACTGGCCAGGTGTGCACAGCTTGCAGTCACTGGCATCATCCTGCTGCGTCACGTCCAGATAGGTGCCCAGGTCACAGGGCGCAGGTGTGTTGCTGCCGATGGTGCAGTAGTGACCCACGGGGCAGATGTTGCCAGTCATGCCGTCTGTTGGGGTGGAGCTGTTGGACTCCAGTGTGCAGTAGTAACCTGGTTCAGAGACACACAGAGAGAATAAAAATATGTGTTTTAAAAATTTAATATACGTGTTATTGTGTACTGTGATGCGGTTAATCTTCAGCCACATTTTAATTTCTCTGATGAGATAATGAAGTAATCTTGACTGCTGATGTTCAAGGCAAATCTTGAAAACAGAAACCATCAGTGACAAAATGCATCACACACACCTTCACCCCTCCCCCACCCCCTCCCCCACCCTGCTACAGAGTTACCAGAACGAACCCACTTGCAGAACGTGTCCTTAACAAATAGTCATGGCAATGAAAAGCAGTGTTATCCAGGTCAGCATTTTAACAGTACTGTAGGACACAGCTATACAATTTCTAACTTTTCATCTTACACCCCTGACCACCACCCCCTCTCACCTTTGCCACAAATATCAACCAAAGGCAATGACAGCACACAAGCAACAATACACAGCAAAGGGCAGAACCTACAATCGTGCTCATGCTTGGTGAAAACGAAAAGCTAAAATGACAGAAAGGTTTCACAGATTCCATCCTTCATCTTCACCCAGTGAACATTCAACACATTATTCTGTCAGCCTCACTCTTGTTTTCCATGTTGTGTTTGGCAGGATGTGTTTGCTAAACACATAAAAGGTTCAAAATAACGCTATTTATTAGGACAAAACACAAAATGAACCTTTTATGTGTGTGGACCTTGATTCAGAACTCTAGCAGTCATTTTGTTTGATATTTTTGTGGATTAACAGGCTGACCCTCATTTTGTTTGATATTTTTGTGGATTAACAGGCTGACCCTCATTTTGTTTGATATTTTTGTGGATTAACAGGCTGACCCTCATTTTGTTTGATATTTTTGTGGATTAACAGGCTGACCCTCATTTTGTTTGATATTTTTGTGGATTAACAGGCTGACCCTCATTTTGTTTGATATTTTTGTGGATTAACAGGCTGACCCTCATTTTGTTTGATAGGGTTAAATGACCTATTTTTGATATTTTTGTGGATTAACAGGCTGACCTCATTTTGTTTATATTTTTGTGGATTAACAGGCTGACCCTCATTTTGTTTTATATTTTTGTGGATTAACAGGCTGACCTTCATTTTGTTTTATATTTTGTGGATTAACAGGCTGACCCTCATTTTGTTTGATATTTTTGTGGATTAACAGGCTGACCCTCATTTTGTTTGATATTTTTGTGGATTAACAGACTGACCCTCATTTTGTTTGATATTTTTGTGGATTAACAGGCTGACCCTCATTTTGTTTGATATTTTTGTGGATTAACAGGCTGACCCTCTTTTTAAATTTTGTGGTTGCTGACTTAGTTTATTTTTGTGGATTAACAGGCTGACCCTCATTTTGTTTGATATTTTTGTGGATTAACAGGCTGACCCTCATTTTGTTTGTATTTTTGTGGATTAACAGGCTGACCCTCATTTTGTTTGATATTTTTGTGGATTAACAGGCTGACCCTCATTTTGTTTGATATTTTTGTGGATTAACAGGCTGACTTACCGGGGCTGCAGAGGGCCGTGGGCGTGCTCAGGCCTGCGGTCTCACAGTAGGAGCCAGCGTCACAGGACACAGGGGCGTAGGAGCCCTGCGGACAGTAGAAGCCGGGCTGGCACTCCCCTCCCTCTGGCGCTCCAGGTGTGGGGGACGAGGAGTTGCTGCTGCAGTACCAGCCTGCAACGCAGCAAACAGCATGGTAAACGCACCACTTGGGGGGGTATTCAAAAAACACTGTACAAAGCTCGTCACTCATTTAGAAAAACACAATGAGTCAGCTCGAGAGTTGAGAACAGGACGATATAAAGGTGATCAACAACAACTGCAACACTCACAGGGCAGTCATAATTACTATACGAAAGTGATCAACCACAACTGCAACACTCACAGGGCACGGTCATAATTACTATATGAAAGTGATCAACAACTGCAACACTCACAGTGCATGGCCATAATTGTCACAGAAAACCCTTAGCAAGTAAGTATGAATATGTGTCTGCATGTCTGTCTGAAATGTCTCATGACCGTACCTGCAGAACATTGGCCAGTGGGCGTGGTCAAGCCGTCAGTGGCGCAGTACTCGCCGCCAGGGCAAGGCAGACAATCCATGACGTCCCGCGCCATGGTGAGATTGTAGTAGGTCTGGGCAGGGCAGGGGTACTGGGTGGCCGAGGTGGTACCCTGGGGGCAGTAATACCCAGCCGGGCAAGGGGTGGACAGGTACGTCTCAGCTCCTGAAAGGCAAGGGTGGGAGACATGAACATGGTTCTGCTCATGGCTGCTTCAGAACTAAAAGCCTACATCTTCAATAATAATAATAATGGAAATTTGTAAAGCGCCTACCTGCAGCTCAAAGTGCTGAACAAGCATGTATAATACACATAATGTACATCGAGATGTACATCAGCAATAAAAATGTATATAAGAAAAAGAAAAAGAAGCTAACACATAATGTAGACAAGGGTTCAAGCGGAACTATGCAAAAGATGCAGACATACACACACACACACACCCACACACACACACACACACACACACACACACACACACACACACACACACACACGCACACACTGTACAGACTGATAGGGGTGATGGACAATGTTGCTTAGCTGAAATATTCTGAGAAGAGAAATGTCTTGAATAAATTGCTTGATGATCTGAAGTGAAATTGTACCATATGAAGTAATAAGATTACACAAGCAACTGGTGATACCTTATAGATGGAGTAGATTGGTCACGTGTGAAAATATTTCACAGAAGAAAATATATATATATATTTTTTCACTGATATAGAGTCAGGAAAAATACATTAATATTGTTCTCTGTGTAAACAGAGGTCCACTGTTGCTTCCAGCTCTTACCTTGCAGACAGTAGTAGCCAGCAGGACACGGCAGGCAGGCGTCCAGACCAGACACGTTGCTATAGCTACCAGCCCCACAGGGAATGGGGTGTGTTGTGCCCTGGGGGCAATAGAAACCCACGGGACAGATCCCTCCAACACCGGTCTCACCACCTGTCAAAATATGAGAGCATGAATGAGGAATGAAAATGCACATGAAAACTTCCACACAAAATAGTGCATGTTCTCAGAGCCTGGTAGACACAGATGATCCCAAACACGTCAGGTGATTATTCTGCAGCTTGTTGCTAGGTCAAATACATATGCCAGGCTGGAACTGGTTTTACAACATCCATTACTATCTCAATTAATACCCATTCAAAGCCCCACCCCCCCTCCTTCAAATCCTCTCTTCTAGAAAATAAACCAACATACCACATTATGAAAGGGCATGCTCTGTATGGAATGACCATCCACATCTTCTCTGGACTCTAACCCCAAAACATTCTTCCAGTGTGTGTGTGTGTGTGTGTGTGTGTCTGTGTGTCTGTGTTTCTGTGTGTCTGTGTCTGTGTGGGGGGTGGGGGTGATGGTGGTGGAGGTGCCCTTAGAATGGTCCTTTTCAACGCCATCAGCAGCAGAAAACAGTGCCCATATCTCACCTGGCATCTCGCAGGTTCCGTTGACAAGGGTGGCGTTGCTGCCGCTGGGCTGCGCTCTGTCCAGGCCGTATTCGCAGTAGTAGCCACTGTCACAGGGGGCGGAGGGGGCGGTCAGAGCCAGCTGACCACAGTACTGACCACCTGTGCAGGGCAGACACTGGGAGTCCAGGGAGAGACCGGTCTGGTTGCTGAACGTTCCCACAGGACATGGCTGCCAGTCCACACCTGTGCCGGCAGGGCAGTAGTGGCCCTCGGGACACTCTGTAATCAGGTCTCCACCCAGACAGTACCTGTGAAGGGGAGACAGCAGTTGACAATAAAGTTACATTACTCGGTGGGAAACTGTCCTGCGGTGATGGAGTCAGGCATGGAAACCGTCTCTTGAAAACACAGCTCAGGGAGGAATGGGGGGAAGGACAGATGAGTACTGCATTCTTCTCCATAATAACTGAACAGCTTACACTATCAAAAAACAGAAATGGGGATGGGGTGGGAAGGGGGGGGGGGGTCAAATCTCCACACATCTCATGCCAGCAGGGCAGGAACCACCACAACACTGGCTTGTTGGCATGGTTTCAGTAATCTGTAATTATGCATATTCTTTCAGAACATTTTGCTTGTTCAGTTTCTTTTTTTCTTGTTCTTTTTTTTCTTTCTTGTTTTCTTTTACCTTTAAGCAAGCATTTACTAGATGATGATAAAGTGGAGCTTCATGTCCTTGGATGTCAGTTGACTTATTTGGGACAAACTGTGACCAATGCCGAAGCATGGTTCAATGTTGCTTTACGTCCACAGAAACCGTAAGGCTCATTAGGACGGAAAGCCCAGGATGGCCACCTCGACTTTCACACAGCTCCTGAACTCTGCATTTCCCAGCTGAACATAGGCAGCTTTCTAGCTGAATTCTGCTTAACTGACAAGACAGGAGCGAGACGATCTGGGATATTATGCATAATCCACAGTTACATATTAAAAGCTTAATTATATTTTGTTGGGGTTGTTCACATTAGGGTTGAACTCGGGGGTTCAGCAGCAAAAGAGAAGCGAAAGGTTTGCACGTGCCCTCATTGTTTTATCACTGTCACCTGCAACACCCCAACCTTCAGGCTGCTGCATGCTGTGTTCAGGGGCACTCACCATCCCTGGGGGCAGGTGTAGCACTGGTCCGCCATGGTGTGGTTCATGAAGGTCCCGTTGCTGCACGGCAAGGGTTGGGAGGAGTTCAGGGGGCAGTAGTGGGCGATGGGGCACTCCAGACCAGCTGGACGCGACGAGTTCTGACCACCAGGGCAGTAGAAGCCTGGGTCGCACGGTCCTGTAGTTGTGTTTAACCCTTCTGAGTCACAGTACTGGCCAGCAGTACAGGATGTGCAGAATTCGGTGGCATTGAGGCCAAGGTATGGGTTAAATGTTCCCTGGAAAACGTCAAAAAATCATACATAATCATATGCTTTCTGCATTATTTCAATAATATTTCAACTTATTAAGTGGTAGACTATGTAAAAGAGGCATGATTATGATTGGCATGAATGAGTGTGAATGCATTTGGCACCATAAAACTTTGCTGGTGTAAGAACTTGACACTGACACTTGGCAATAAAGCTGCACTGCACTGTACCGTACTGTCACCACCAGTTTCCTATCTTCTCCATGACCCAGAAGTCACCAGACCATGACCACAAACACCAAAACTGAAAGGTCAGCAGCAGCTTACCTCTGGACACCTCTCCGGCACTGCAGTGCCCTGTGGACAGAAGTGACCGGTGGGACAGAGCTCGCTGCTGGCAGAACTGGACCCCTCCACGCAGAAGTAGCCAGCATTGCACAGACCTGCAATGCAAAGCAACGTCACATCATGAATCACAACTTGTTGTAACAGTAGATGTTGCAAGACTTGTTTTAATCTTGTGTCAATGTTATCAGAGGCAATTCTAACACTTCTGTGCCTTATAGAGGGGATGCCCCCCCCCTCCCCCACCATCATCAGGGGCAGGCCACTCTATGTGGTATTAAAGGATGATACATTTTGGGTTGCTTGGGAGCCCAAACGCAGCTATAGTCCTGATATAACCCCTTGCAGTTAGTTTGAGGAAAGTATCATCACAAATATACATTTTGCTTAGATTTTTTTTTGATTTTTTAAAAATATTTTCAGGAATGCAAGCCTACCTTCCTCAGCCAGAAGACCTGGGGTCAGGCAGTAGTAGCTGGCTGTACAAGCGGTGCACTCGGTCACGTTACGCAGACCTGCAGCAGCGCCAAACGTGCCTGGTGGACAGGCTGTGGGGTCCAACGTCCCTTCCTCACAGTAGTAACCTGACAAACATGGAAAAACACGCACCATTTCAACCTGCCTCATCCATTCACCCACTCAGAAACCATGTGCGTGTGCCTGCATGTATGTGTGTGGTGTGAGTGTGTGCATGTGCGTGTGTGTGTGAGTGTGTGTGCACACGCATGTGTGGGTGCATGAACATGTATGCATTTGTGTGCATGTGCATGGGGGGAAGAGGGGAGGGGGGGAAATGGAAAACACCAGGAAGTAAATACTAATATTGCATGAATCAAAAACATACTACATACACATGGCTCTGGTGTGTCTGTTTGTTGTTTCCCAAATAGTTAGCTAGTAACTGGACATGAACATCTTGAAAAAGAAAATGTAAACATGCTCATGGTGCTGGAATCAGTGGAATGAATGCAGCACCATTATCAAGTTGCACAAAAAGCAAAAACACACTCCTGCTGATTTTTTATCATAACAGATCACATCAAAGGTACAAACACTTTCAACCACCCATCCAAACACAAAACATCTGGGGTTCATTAACAGACACATGTCTGTGCACAGTAATGAATCACATACTAATATTCAGGTATGGGAATTGTCCAAAGGAAAAATTTCAACAAAAAAACAAGGGGTCTAAAGGCATGCCTCCCCCCCCACCACACACACACAAACATTAAAATATACCTAACTGGGGGTATATGAAAGCAAAAATGCTGGCAGTTCATGGGACTTCGTTTTTGGAAAATCACTGTATTTCAGACAATTCCCATGACTGCATGAACATTATCATGTATGACCCCCCCCCCCCCCACACACACACACACACACATATCCTTCTCACCTTGAGGGCAGACGTCAGCATCACCAGTCTGGTTTGGAGTGGCGTACATTGCGAAGCGCTTGCAGTAGTAGCCAGGGTGACAGAGCCCAGCGGGTGAGTCGAGTCCCACCTGGTCGCAGTAGTAACCACCTGTGCAAGCTGTGCAGTGGTCACTCTGGTTCAAACCCGTCAGGTTGTTGAATGTCCCCACTGGACAAGGGTACTGGTCAGCACGAAGCGTTCCTGAAAAAGGAGAGGACTTAGTCCTGGTGTGTGGAGGGAATTGTCTGTGTGAGTGGAATAAAAACACAGTGGTGGCAGAGAACAGTGGAGGTATCAGAGGATGTGAGCAACAGCAAATGGGTGGAGTTGATGGGTGTGCAAATGTTGATGAGAATGGGGCGAGGTGGATGGACTAACAAGCATGTTCATCATATATGTAACTAACTGCTTGAATAGGCAACAGCTGGTTCCAGGATGCCAGTCACTCAAGGCACTTCAGCTGATCAGAATGTTGCACCCAGAACATTGGATTTTGCCTCAAATCATTATACACTGTACCAGTGAGGACATAACACATGCCGGTCAGAACAAAATCAGTGAGCATAACTACAAGGCTGAGAGCTCAGCCAAGAACCATCTATAAATTCAAGTCTGCACAGGAAGACTCAATGCATACCCTGAGGGCAGTAGTGTCCCATGGGGCAAGTGATGGAATCGTTGACAACCACCACGCCCAAGCTGTTGTCGCAGTAATAGCCGGCAGGACACATCTTGCAGGTCCACTGCCGCAGATCGTCCTGGTACCAGCCGCTGGGGCACAGTACAGGGCTCGTGGTGCCCTCCGGGCAGTAGTGGCCCACAGTGCACTCGTAGGATGTGGGCGCTGCTTCTCCCTGCGGGCAGTAGTAGCCAGCTGTGCAGTTGCCGGACGTAGCCGTGAGGTTGTAGCTGCCGCAGAACTCTCCTCCCGTGCAGGCCAGGCAGTCAGACACCTGCAAGGTGAAAGTGGATGATTGTGAAAACTCAAACCAGAAAGAGTGCCGAGGTAGAGTGCATGTATGATACTGCGCCACAATATCTACAGGCACTTGTTTCCCTTAGTTACACAATCCACCTCACTCTTTGGTGAACACATCAAAACAAACCGAGTCATAAGATCAGTCTGCAGTGCTGTAGCCACCCTCTGGAACAGGCTGCCAAACATGCTCCCCAACGCAGAAGATATTGTATCTTTCTGGCTGCAGCTGAAATCACATTTGTTTTCAACTCCTTGGGGTGGGATGCACCAGACTACCTACCTGTGTGTTCAGTGTTGAAGGTCTGTAGGTACCAGGACTACAGACAGGAGGGGGTTGATGCAGCAGACTACCCACCTGTGTGTTCAGTGTTGAAGGACTGTAGGTTCCAGGACTACAGACAGGTGAGGAGGGGGGAAGGGTTGATGCAGCAGACTACCCACCAGTGTGTTCAGTGTTGAAGGACTGTAGGTTCCAGGACTACAGACAGGTGAGGAGGGGGGAGGGTTGATGCAGCAGACGACCTGTGTGTTCAGTGTTGAAGGACTGTAGGTTCCAGGACTACAGACAGGTGAGGGTTGATGCGGCAGACTACCCACCTGTGTGTTCAGTTGAAGGACTGTAGGTACCAGGACTACAGACAGGTGAGGTGGGGAGAGGGTTAATGCGGCAGACTACCCACCTGTGTGTTCAGAGTTGAAGGACTGTAGGTACCAGGACTGCAGGGGACAGGTGAGGCAGACCCCTCAGGGCAGTAGAAGCCAGCCGGACACTGGTCACCGGTAGTTCCATCCGTTGGGGTGGAGGAGGAGGCTACGAGGATACAGAAGTATCCAGCGGTGCAGTTGCCGGTGGGGGCTGACAAACCGTTTGTCTGACAGTACTGGCCACCAGGACATGGCTGTTGGGCACCTGAGCCTGAGAATCACCAACATCCAGGTTAACATCAACATCTATCGTCAACATCAACACAAAAGTTAACAAAAACATCTATCACTGACATCAACATCCAGGTTAACACCAACATCCATAGTCAACATCCCTGTCCATGTCAACCTCCAGACGGCAGATCAACATAAACATCAACACTGAGATCAACATCAACACCCAGACCAACAAAGACATCTAGATCAATGCCAACATCCAAATAACTCTAACATCAACATCTAGATCAAATCTATCACCTAGATGAACATTTACATCACCATCTAGATTAACATCAAAATCCAGAACCCCCCCCCCCCCCAACATTGCCTTGTAATGCAATCATCCCACAGACTCCCTGCAGTACCTTCAGGGCAGTAGTAGCCTGCCTGGCACTCGCCGCCATGCACGGTGTCGTTGGGACTGTCCGCACCACCAGAGCAGTACCACCCTGCGCTGCAGTTGCCGGTGGGGGCAGAGTTGGCCTGACCAGCACAGTACTGTCCCGGGGGACAGCTCAGGCAGTCTGCGCTGCTGGTGCCTCCCTCTATCGGGTTGTAGGTGCCTGCTGCGCAGCGCCACTGTGTGCTGTACTCTGTGCCGTTAGGGCAGTAGTGGCCTGCGGAGAGATAAAGTGGTGACCATCTCAACAATCTGATGAAACATTGAAACTGAAGGAGAGATAAAGTGGTGACCATCTCAACAATCTGATGAAACATTGAAACTGAAGGAGAGAGAGAGTGGTGGTGACCATCTCAACAATCTGATGAAACATTGAAACTGAAGGGGAGATAAAGTGGTGACCATCTCAACAATCTGATGAAACATTGAAACTGAAGGAGAGAGAGAGTGGTGGTGACCATCTCAACAATCTGATGAAACATTGAAACTGAAGGGGAGAGAGAGTGGTGGTGACCATCTCAACAATCTGATGAAACATTGAAACTGAGGAGAGAGAAAGTGGTGATCATATCAACAAACTGATGAAACACTGAAACTGAATGTCAGGAAGAGCGGTGATGATCATTGAACAAACTGACGAAACATTAAAACTGAAGAAGAGGAAGAGCGGTGATGATCACTGAGCAAACTGATGAAACATTAAAACTGAAGCAGAGGGAGAGTGGTAATGATCATCTGAACGAATTGATGAAACACTGAAACTGAAGAAGAGAAAGAGTGGTGATGATTATTGAACAAACAGATGAAACACTGAAACTAAAGGAGTTGATGAGAGGTGCTGATCCTAAAGCCCTTTTGGAAATGGATTGAGAACAAAACAATGTGTTTAACAGCACTCTGCCAGTTATCAGGCAAAACTGTTTTCATTACACCATCTTAATCTGAAGATGAAAAAAACTAGCGCACAACTCAACCAATCCCAGCACAAAGAAGCGGATTCCAGAGAAACACACTGCCAGAGAAGCCAGCCAGCCAAGGCTGCCAACTCACCGACAGGACAGGACATACTCACCGACAGGACATGACATACTCACTGACAGGACACAACATACTCACCGACAGGACAAGAAGTGTTGGTGAACCCTGTGGCCCCAGCCAGACAGTAGTAGCCTTCGGGGCAAGTCAGACAGGCCGACAACCCCTCCTGGTCAGCGTAGGTGCCCGCCACACACGCCGTGGGTAGGTCTGACCCCACCTGGCAGTAGTGACCCAAGGGACACACCCCGCCCACCCCGGTGTGGAAGGCCTGGGTGGGACAGGAGCAGTTGATACCCGCTGTGTCGTTGCTGGCTCCAGGCATGGGTCTGTCCACTCCGGACGTGCAGTAGTAACCTGCAGAGGGAGACGCCACTTGTGTAAACTTGTGTCAACATAATCATTGATTCTTTTTGTGTTTTCCTTGGCCTGGGCTGTGTCACAACACAGTTAACAACAACAAGAACACCAAAGCTGCATTAAAATGTTGCTTAGTTATACAGGGACTATCTTCAGCCATGATAAGCTTCTCGCATAACCATCCACTCTCCAGAGATGGAAATAAATCCTCCAAAGATGGCATGTGGCTGCCTTCTCAATGTAAAATTGCATACACCAGGTGACCCCTTCAATGTAAAATTGCATACACCAGGTGACCCCCTCAATGTAAAATTGCATACACTGGGTAACCCCCTCGAGTGCTAAGCTGGGGAACACTACAATGATAACAACATTGTCTCTGTGGAAAAAGAAACCGCAGGCACTTTAACTGCCACAACAGAAGCACCCCCATTTTAAAACTGCCTTGTTCATTCATTTTGTTGTTGTTGCATTACTTTTCCTATTTACACGGTAAACAAAAATTACTCAGGACAATTCTTCACATGTTTGTTTGTGAAACATCAGCTCTTTTCCAAGCATCCAAAACCATTGCTATTATGAACTTTAATTAAGAAAAAATCTTCACAACAAAGACAAAACATCTCACCGGCAGCGCAGTCCCCAGTGGTTGTGGTGAGGTGTTCGCCCATGCAGTACTTGCCCCCGTCACAAGGCAGACACTGCGTCTCATTATACAGACCAGCAGTATTGCTGTAGGTTCCACTAGGGCATGCCTGCCAGTCACTGCCAGTACCTGTACATGTAAATATTACATTCATTACAGTCATTGACTGGCTGTACCTGTGAACAGAAATGTCACAACACATAAGATACTGTTGGGGCATGCTTCCAGTCACTGCCAGTACCTGCGAACAGAAATGTCACACCACGTAAAATACTGTTGGGGCATGCTTCCAGTCACTGCCAGTACCTGCGAACAGAAATGTCACACCACGTAAAATACTGTTGGGGCATGCTTCCAGTCACTGCCAGTACCTGCGAACAGAAATGTCACACCACGTAAAATACTGTTGGGGCATGCTTCCAGTCACTGCCAGTACCTGTGAGGAGACGATTAAGTCACTCTGTACAAAGATGCACTACACTGTGCAACTATCAGTGCTGTATCAGAGGACGGGAATGCCATGAGGGCGGTGCTGACTTTGAAGTATACCTGTACAAAAATACCCAACTGATTGACATCATACAGTACAACAAAAGGAAACAACACCAGATACTGATCTGGATGGCAGTCATTCGTCCCCTACAACTTCACACTTGACATGTTTATCTGCCAGTAAGGCCCTAGGCTGGTAAATGGCAATATCAATTTGATTCCCTGATTCGCCTCTCTTTTCTCTTCAAACATTGTGGTTCATGGACACTGCCTTGTGACTTTGCCCTTCACAACTCTACAATAACGATACACAACCAATGATACTTTGAGGTGGGTCTCATCACTGCCCATTTTAAAGCAGGAGTCACTCTGGTGGTGACAGTGCTGTAGTAGGTATTGGGCGATTCAGGCAGGGTTGTTAACTCCCTTGACTTTTGCCCGGCATCGCTTAAGTCAGTCCCTTGGCTGCTTTTACTTCCGGTGCATACTTTCTTCACACTGGTAGGCGGTGACAGTGAATTTGCGAATTTTACACTGCCAGCTTTAAAGGCATTTTTTTAGGCCTGTCGTCATAATGTGTTGGAAATAAGCAATAACTTGTTGCTCGTGCTACAGGATGCCCAAAACGCATTTTTTCTATGAACTCGCGATCTTCTGGTCAGCCAAAAAACGACGCAAAGACACTTTTTTCCACCCTTCATCCCCTTTCCACGGTAATCTTTGCAACTGCAACAGTATTGGCATTTGTACTGCTTCGCAATTCTAGGTTCAACTTCCACTGTTATACACAGCGTGAAGCAACGCCTACTCAGAAATTGGCCCAGAAGTGCGCTGCAACCTCTCGCGACTTCTGTGCGAAAGATTACAAAGCGCATTCACTCTAGCAAACCAGCTTCGCTGAATCGCCCAATAGTTCTCTCTCCACCCTCTGGGATCTTCGTCCTTGCTAGTACCTCTCCAGAGAAGACTGCATTAAAACAGTCTAACAAACAAACGTGCAAACTGCCCTTACCTTGTGGGCAGTAGTAGCCAACAGGACAGGACTGAGCATTCAGAGAGGCGTTGCTAGGGGTGACAGGGAGACAGTAGAACCCTTCGGGACAAATGTCACAGCTGGCCTGGCCCGATGTGCTGGTGTAGTAACCATCTGAACACTCCTGTTCAACAAAACGCATACAAACAATAGAACCTTCTGGATAAATGTGCTGGTGTAGTAACCATCTGAACACTCCAGTTCAACAAAACGCATACAAACAATAGAACCTTCTGGATAAATGTGCTGGTGTAGTAACCATTTCAACACTTGTACAACGCATCACATCAAATTCATATCACTCCATTATCCACCATGTAGATCTCACTGCTGTTAGGACAATAAAGCCCCTGAGGACACAGGTACTGCACAGGTAACTGCAACAGTAACCACCCCATTACCCATCTTGTAGATATCATTGCCATTAGGACAATGCAAGCCTTGAGGACACAGGCACTGCACAGGTAACTGCAGTAGTAGCCATCCAATTACCCACCTTGTGGATATCACTGCCGTTAAGACAATGCAAGCCTTGAGAACACAGGTACTGCACAGGTAACTGCAGTAGTAATCACCCAATTACCCACCTTGTAGATATCACTGCCATTAGGACGATAAAGCTCTTGAGGACACAGGTACTGCATAGGTGACTGCAGTAGTAACCACCCCATTACCCACCTTGTAGATCTCACTGCCGTTAGGTTAATACAGGCCCTGAGGACACAGGTACTGCACAGGTGACTGCAGTAGTAACCACCCCATTACCCACCTTGTAGATATCACCGCCGTTAGGGTAATACAGGCCCTGAGGACACAGGTACATCACAGGTGACTGCAGTAGTAACCACCCCATTACCCACCTTGTACATCTCACTGCCGTTAGGGTAATACAGGCCCTGAGGACACAGGTACATCACAGGTGACTGCAGTAGTAACCACCCCATTACCCACCTTGTAGATCTCACTGCCGTTAGGGCAATGCAAGCCTTGAGGACACAGGTACTGCACAGGGTTGGGTTCGGACAGACCGACAGGGCAGTAGTAACCACCCCAGCACTGCAGCGTGGCCTCAGTCTGACCTGCAAAATGGAATGAATGTCCCGAGTTAAACAATCAAGACAAACAGAACTTCAGAAATCATTCTTTCAAAATGACACTTCCAAATTACACTATTACCGAATTAATCAGTGACAATGATTTTGCTGTCCCGTAGTCTATAGCAACAACAAAGGGATTATAAAAAGAAAAAAATTATAAACAAAATTTATACCATATCTTCTTTTCTTACAGGGAAGAAGAACCAGGAGAAAAAGAATGAACTTGATGGTCTTAGATTGCTAAGACTGACCATAGCTTGGGCAGTAAACCACAGAAAGAAACTACTGTGTAGGTAGCCAAGACTGACCTTAGTCGGGGCAGTAAAGGTCTAAAACATGGCATGAAACCAAGGTTGCCGAGACTGACCAGAGTTGGGTCAGTAAAACATGGCATGAAACTATTCCCAGGTAGTAAAACACAGCATAAAACTACTCCCAGGTAGTAAAAACATGGCATAAAACTACTCCCCAGGTAGCAAAAAATGACATAAAACTACCCCCTAGGTAGTAAAACACAGCATAAAACTACTTCCCAGGTAGATGAGACTGACCATAGTTGGGACAGTTAAATAAGGCATAAAACTGCTCCCCAGGTAGACAAGACTGACCATAGTTGGGGCAGTTAAATAAGGCATAAAACTGCTCCCCAGGTAGACAAGACTGACCATAGTTGGGGCAGTTAAATAAGGCATAAAACTACTCCCCAGGTAGACAAGACTGACCATAGTTGGGGCAGTTAAATAAGGCATAAAACTACTCCCCAGGTAGACAAGACTGACCACAGTTGGGGCAGTTAAATAAGGCATAAAACTACTCCCCAGGTAGACAAGACTGACCACAGTTGGGGCAGTTAAATAAGGCATAAAACTACTCCCCAGGTAGACAAGACTGACCACAGTTGGGGCAGTTAAATAAGGCATAAAACTACTCCCCAGGTAGACAAGACTGACCACAGTTGGGGCAGTTAAATAAGGCATAAAACTACTCCCCAGGTAGACAAGACTGACCAAGTTGGGGCAGTTAAATAAGGCATAAAACTACTCCCCAGGTAGACAAGACTGACCATAGTTGGGGCAGTTAAATAAGGCATAAAACTACTCCCCAGGTAGACAAGACTGACCATAGTTGGGGCAGTAGTAGCCGCCAGTGCAGTTGGTGCACTGGGCCTCAGCCTGCAGACCGGTGGTGTTGGAGAAGGTGCTGGGTGGACAGGGTGTGGGTACGTCGCTCCCCTCCAGGCAGTAATTGCCCTCCGTACACAGCAGGTAGTTTGACACATCCGCTCCACTGGGGCAGTAGTAGCCTGCGAACACAGCAGGTTTTTTGTTAGGTCTGGAAGCTTTTACCCCTTCACCTCTTGCCAAAGAACTGATTGATATCAACTTGTTGTGATAAGAAGAAAGCATTATGAAAAGCGATGTTGCTAGTCTTCAGGCACCAAGCCAACAGCAGATTGCAGTATCACCCCAGGTCAACAATTTATCACCACATCAAATACAGCAGAACCAAGCACAAGTGATCTTGAAAGGTGTCGTTGGTAAGGAGTTTGTTTACCTGCAATTATGAAGGGAAGTTTTAAAAACTTTGGTCTAAGAGGGGTGGTCTCTCACCCACCAAGTCAATGACTTATCACCGTCTCACCCACCAAGTCAATGACTTGTCACTATCTCACCCACCACATCAACATCTTATCACTGTCTCACCTACAAAGTCAATGACATCATCTCACCCACCAACAGCTCATCACCATCTCATCCACCAAGTCAGCAGCTTATCACCATCTCACCCATCATGTCAATGACTTGTCACCATCCAACCCATCAAGTCAGCAACTTATCACTGTCTCATCAACCAAGCCAATAGCTTGTCACCGTCTTACTCACCAAGTCAACAGTTTCAAAAGCTTGTGACACACAAAGTGATTAAGGTCTCACCTGGCTGACAGAGAGGCCCAGGTGACGTGGCATTGTAGTACGGGCAGTACCGACCACCGGAACACGCTGTACACTCGCTGACATTCTGCCGCCCCACTGCGGAGTTGTACGTGCCGAGGGGACAGGACTGTGGCATGGCAGTTCCCTCAGGGCAGTAGAACCCTTGCGGACAGATGTCAGCATCCAGACCCTGCGAAGGGGTGGAGCTGTTGGAACCCTGGGTGCAGTAATACCCGGCGCTGCATTTCCCTGTGGGCAGGTCAAGGCCGGAGCGGTCGCAGTATTCACCGCCAGGGCAGAGCTCGCAGTCTGACTGGGATGTTCGGTGGGTCAAGTTGTTGTAAGTTCCTAGAATAGAATAGAATGGAGAAAAAAACAATGACAATACAAGGACCAAACTCTGTTCTGTCAAACTGCACATACACAGTAGATAACCTCCACAATGCTTCTTTCAAATGTTTTGTTACAAGTAGCAAAGTAAATAAAGAAAACCACAATGTATGGGTGGGGGGGGGGGGGGGGGGGGGGGGGCATGGACACACACACACACACACACACACACACACACACACACACACTCAGAATACTGAAATTCTTCACAACAGCTATAGTGCCTGTTGTTTTCTACAATGACATCCCAACAATTTTTTAATTTTTTTCAATTCTTCATCAGCAGCACAGAGCTCAGACAATATGATCACTCCTTACCTCTCTGTGCATGGTACTATAGTCACCCCAGAACAAGCAACTCGCCAAATGGACAAGGGAACTCCTCAATTCTATGCAGCACACTACTTGTCCATGATTAACAACCAGCTCACCATGCACCATACTGATCGTCCCTGGACAGTTAGACTCCCTTGTGGGATGATTCAAGTTTTTTTCATTGAATTGAATTGAGACTCGCCATGCAGACAGGGGTACTGGCCGGTGGTGGCATTATCTGGATAGTTAAAGGCTCACAGGGTGGACAGGGGTACTGGCTGGTGGTTATGTTCTCTGGACAGTCAAAGACTCACCAGGTGGACAGGGGTACTGGCTGGTGGTGATGTTCTCTGGACAGTTAAAGACTCACCAGGTGGATAAGGGTACTGCAAGACTTACCAGAGGTACTGGCTGGTGTTGATGTTCTCTGGGCAGTTACAGACTCACCAGGTGGACAGGGGTACTGGGTGCTACTGGTGTTCTCTGGACAATTAAACACTCACCAGGTGGACAGGGGTACTGGCTGCTGCTGTTTTCTGGACAATTAAAGACTCACCGGGTGGACAGGGGTACTGGGTGCTGGTGGTGGTGTTCTCCGGGCAGTAGAAGCCCACAGGACAGGCCGAGCTGTTGTACAACACCACAGGGTCGATGATGTTGTCGCAGAAATACCCGGCCGGGCACGCCTTGCACTCTGCTTGGCCAAACTCATCCTGGTAGGACCCTGATGCACACCGCACTGGGCTCACGCTTCCCTCGGGGCAGTGGTGGCCCTGGGTGCAGTTCAGACCCACAGGGTTGGGAGAGTCTTGACCCCCAGGGCAGTAGTAGCCAGGGGAGCACGGTCCATCAGGGAGAACGTTGGCGCTGCCGTCACAGTACTGCCCAGCTGTGCAGGTGACGCAGTCGCCTAGGTCGTCGCTACCAGTGCCGTTGAGGTAGTAGCCGGCGGGGCAGAGCAGGGGTGAGGGGCTGCCTTGTGGACAATACGACCCTTGAGGGCAGATGTCACCTGCAATCAACCAAAGCAAGGAACCTTTCAACAAAAATAACCAGCAAACAAGCAAGCTAACAAGCAGAGCAAATTCTCTCAAATTACACAATGCAGTAGATAAACCTTATCTTCAGTTACAGACCCGTGTTTGCTGCTGAATGAAGGGTCTTCACATAAAAAACAAACAAAAGAGATCATTTTGAAACTTCACATCACCACACTACAGACAAACCAAAAAGGACAACAATGAATACACTGACACACTGTGATGTGTGAAGATGATGCTCTGTGCAGCCCAGCTCGCACAGACACAAAAACACACCATCAAAAGACTAGAGCACTTTGGGATGTCATTGTAGTGCCAGTCACACAAGCAGATAGATAATTGGTTTTGAATGCCCAACCGACCATAATGACTATATCAGGGTGATTCATACAAGTTTCCACAAAATCAGAACATCACATGCAATATTCCATGCAAGAAGCCTGAAGACTGACCACAACATCTGGCCCACAAGCTAAAGCTTAGCAACAGAGTGAAAGACTGGTGGATTCAGAACACAACCTTCAAAACAAGTCATGGTACACCTTCACTAATGACAAGACATACCAGCTGCAGTTAAATGAGGCAAATTATATTTACTTGAATGCTGGAACACAGCAGTGCCACCAAGCATTCCACTATCAGCACACTATCACATGGCCGTCAGACCAAACGCTTGTGTGACCATAACTATGGGAGGCGGGGCTTAGAGTTCAGCATGGAGCCTTCCATGCTCTGCAAAGCCCAGCCGAGATAGGGAAAGACCGACACACACACAATGATGAGAAAGCCTGTACCTGTGACATTCCCATCAGTGGGGTTGGGGATGTAGGCTCCACCGCTGCAGAAATAGCCAGGTAAGCACAACCCCGATGTGTTGCTCAAACCAGGGCCTGAGCAGTAACTGCCTGGATCGCACCTGATTGGCTGATAGGCCCCAGCGGGGCAGTAATAGCCAGTCTGGCACTGGTCACCGCCAACGCCACTGGGCATGGCTGTGGAGGAGTTGCCGCTGCAGTAGTAACCAGCGTTGCAGTCCCCTGATGGTTCCGTCAGGCCTGTCTGACCACAGTACTTGCCGCCTGAAGCAGAGAGCAGGTACAATTCTCACACTGCTGCAATAAGAGAACCAGTAAAGCTAATTCCATGAGAACTGTCATCATGCTTTTCAGAACTTGCTTTCTGTTTTCTTTTACTACTTCAGGCAAGAAAGCAGAGATCATGACTGCTACAGAAATAACCAGTCTTACAACTCCCTTCGTGCTCAGACATGTCTTTTGAAAAATGTCCTCATTATCAGAGTAAGTAAGTGTAGCATTTGATGCAAGATTCATACTTTCATATACATACAGAGAAACACAAATTGCAGTAGAAATTTCATGGTAAGTGGGCTAATAATATGACGATGGAAAAGGCCAGAAACGTAAGAAATAAACTCAGCCTCAGCTCTGAACATACAGACAAAATATAAATGAATAATCATTTACAGCAAAACGCAACAAGGCGGGAGAGACAAGAGTGTGAAGCCCAGCGACAAGAGGGCGGTGATGATGAGCAAAGTGGGCAGGAGTGTTACAAAGACACTGGGCCACTGACCACAGCAGGGACAACAAGAGGGCAGTGATGATGAGCAAAGTGGGCAGGAGTGTTACAAAGACACTGGGCCACTGACCACAGCAGGGACAACAAGAGGGCGGTGATGATGAGCAAAGTGGGCAGGAGTGTTACAAAGGCACTGGGCCACTGACCACAGCTGGGACAACAAGAGGGCGGTGATGATGAGCAAAGTGGGCAGGAGTGTTACAAAGACACTGGGCCACTGACCACAGCAGGGACAACAAGAGGGCGGTGATGATGAGCAAAGTGGGCAGGAGTGTTACAAAGGCACTGGGCCACTGACCACAGCAGGGACAACAAGAGGGCGATGATGATGAGCAAAGTGGGCAGGAGTGTTACAAAGACACTGGACCACTGACCACAGCAGGGACAACAAGAGGGCGGTGATGATGAGCAAAGTGGGCAGGAATATGACATGTGCACACAAAGGAGCACAAGAAATACACTGGACCACTGACCAGGGCAAGATAAGCAGTCGCCTGGCTTGGTGCGCTCGGTCAAGTTGTTGTAAGTGCCGGCGTCACACGGGTACTGGTTCCACCACTGTGTCCCCAGGGGGCAGTAATGGCCCGTAGGACAGGAGTAGTCTGTGTAGTTGGCTGTGGCCACTGGGCAGTAATATCCTGAAAATGGTTGAAATCGTTTCTGTAATAGTTCTTTTTCTCTCCACCAACTGCCCCCCCCCCCCCCCAAAAAATACATCAAAAACATTCTCTCTCTCTCTCTCTCTCTCTCTCTCTCTCTCTCTCTCTCTCTCTCACCTCCACCACACACACACACACACCTCTCTCTCTCTCTCTCTCTCTCTCTCTCTCTCTCTCTCTCTCTCTCTCTCTCTCTCTCTCTCTCTCATAAACACACACACAGCCAGCCAGACAAGAGAGGACAAAACAAGACAGGTCAAAGCAGACAGGCAGACACAAGCAGATGGACTGCAGACACAAGCAGATGGACAGAAGACAAACTAGAAACAGACACATACAGAAGAAACTGACACAAACAGGATGACTAGTCAACCAGGCAACCAAACCAGCCTAAAATCTGCTCTCACCTTCAGGGCACGATTTGCAGGTATCCAGTCCTTCCACATCGGCGTATGTTCCGTTATCACAGGGCACAGGGAGGAAGCTGGCGATGCCGCCTGGACAGTAGTGACCTGTGGGGCACACGCCACCCGTGCCCACCATGCGGTCATCGTAGCAAGTGTTGTTGAAGGGAACACTCTGGTTGCTGAGGCCCGGGTATGCTCGGTCCACCCCAGACAGGCACCAGTGACCAGGTGAGCAATCGCCTAAAATGGAATGACGGACAAAATCTCTCTCAAATCCTACATAACCAATCAAAATCTCTCTTAAATCCTACATAACCAATCAAAATCTCTCTTAAATCCTACATTATTAACCAAAACACACAAAAGGTTAAAAGAATGCATTTTTAGTGTGGGTTTTTCTGTACATGCAGTGATTATGGGGGAAGGTTTGACAAATCACCAGCTGCCTGCACTTTTTAAAACCTTTTTTTCTTTAGTTCAGATCAGCTCACACACCCAGATTCCATTCTTTCAGGCCAAGGGCCAGTTCACAGTGGCACAGCAAGATAAAACCTTGCAAAACTGAACAATCATTGCGACAAAAGATAAATCAAAGTGAAAAGGTACCAATTTCTCCTGTAGATGCAAAATCAGCTAGAATGAGTTTTCGGAAACATCATTAACATTAGCAAGATTACAGACGCCAGACAAACCAATCTCACCAGACACAGCAGTGAGGTGCCATTAACACTAGCAAGATTAGAGATGCCAGACAGACCAATCTCACCAGACACGGCAGTGAGGTGCTATTAACACTAGCGAGATTAGAGACGCCAGACAGCGCAATCTCACCAGACACGGCAGTGAGGTGCTCCCCATCGCAGTATTTCCCTGCATCACAGGGGTTGCACTGGGTCTCCTCGTAAAGGCCTGTGGTGGCGCTGTACGTCCCCCGTGGACACGCCTTCCAGTCCAAGCCAGTGCCCTCAGGGCAGTAGTAGCCCGCTGGACACACGATGCTGAGACCCGCCAGCTCGCAGTAGTAACCCGCTGGACAGTTGTAGCAGTTGATCGCGTGGGTGTGGTTCACCTGGTGTCAGAGATCAGGTAACAGTCACACCAACGTTTGTTGTCAGCATCACGGTGTGTTGCACAAGGAAACTGCTAAGTGACAGCGCATGTTACTGTACAGACCAGGCACATGTGTCAGTATTCAGTGTATGCTATACAATCACAAGTCTCAACAGCCAGTATGCTCTATAAAGTAAGTTGGTCTTTTACGCCCAGTCAACCAGTACGGTTATATCAGGGCGACTCTATAAAGTAACCATCTAAGTATTAAAAGTACTCTATAAAATGACTACTCTGAGCGTTAAGTGTGCTAAAACAGTCTCACAAAACTCAAGACCTACCAACTACAAAATCTCCCTTACACATACAGTAAGTATATAACTTGGTGTTTTACACCCAGTCAACCCCAAGTTACTTACTGACTGTATTGTAAGGGACATTTTGCAGTTGGCAAGTCTTGTGTTTTGTGGAACAATTTTAGCACACTTGATGCCCACATTAGTCATTTTGGACTGTGATTCACATGAAACAGAGCTGACGACTTACGTGGCTGTTGTTTCGACAGGGCAGGGCTTGGGACACCCCTGTGGGACAGTAGTGACCAATGGGACAGAAGCTGGATGCCGGTTCCTTGTAGACTGAGCCATTGGGGCAGAAATAACCTGTGAAAAATACAGCATGTACGTCGTTTATTTGTGAACAGGGGACAACATGCATAGAGAAGCTGATGGACAGTCATCACAGTTCATGCAGAACACAAGAGCAGCCTCGAGAGCAGCAGTAGCCAGCCCAACAAGTGGATGTGCTGTTTTAAATGTCACCTCTCATTATGTATTAACTTGCCAAGGCAGTCAAACTTCCCAACTCTTCCTTGATTTCAAAGTGCCTTGGATCTTTCACATAAAAATTATGTGATCAGAACACAAAAGTCCAACATGTTTTCGACCCTCCATCAAGGAGCAAGACACTCAGTCCTGCTTTCCCAACAGACTTGAAACTGTGATGAGCTATTGTGATTTTTGAAAGAATAAAAAAGAAAAAGAAAAACAAAGTTGTGATGAGACAGAGTTGAACCTGGGTCCCATCCTGTGTGAACCTCCAGCAGATGAAGGCCAGGCTCAGAACCATTCAGCCCGTTACACAGACTCACTGGACAGTCAACCCCGTAAAAGCTCCATGAGGACTTAAACGTTGTTCTTACCTTCTCCACAGAGCCCCGTGGGCGCTGTGAGGCCATCAGTCTCACAGTAGTAGCCACCAGGACAGTCATCGCAGTCACTCTCCGCCATCATGTTGGTCTGGTTGGAGTAGGTGCCTGCACACAAGCATACAGATCCCATCACCACAAAGTCCTGGAAAAACTAAACAATGTACAAAAAAAAATATAAAAAAATGAGGCAGTTTTTCACAAGAAAAATGGCACATCCAACAACAGCCACTGCACCCATACAAAACTTTTGTGAAGAAGGAGTGTGTGTGTGTGTATGTGTGTGTGTATGTGTTGGGGGGGGGGGGGGGGGGGGGGGGGGGAGACAGACAAAATAGCAGTAATTTTTAAATGATGTGTCTGACAACTGAAACCGAGTTCTTCTTCCAGTCACCCTGCACCCTTCCTCCTCCAGCTCACCTTTGGGACAGGGGACAGGTACGTCATTTGTGCCATTGCAGAAGTATCCGGCAGGACAGGTGACCTGGGTGGCAGACACGGAGGATTCTGGGCAGTAGTAGCCTGCCTGGCAAGGACCACTGGGTGCCGTCAGGTTCTGCTCCCCACAGTAATAACCTGCAGCATGAAGTACAGCACATGTCAAAACATGGGGCAGCACTACACAAATGTCTTGCATCTCAGAATGCCCAAGTATTGAGGAGCTTGAGAAATACCTGCAGGCACAAAGGCAAAAACAAACAAAGAATTGCCAAGAGGAAAGATAATCTATAACACAAACACAAAAACAAAAAATATGCCTAGAGGAAAGATAATCTATCTTAAAATGATACAATAGGACAACTGTCAATCACACAAACACTGCAACTGTTTCAAAGGCAAGAACAGAAAACCTTACTTTGGAACAAAGTAACAAGCCTCCTACCATCTTCAAAACAAATTAAGCATGTAAATTTCAAAACAAATCCCCCAAGAAACTTCAACAGATAGTAGTCACCCTCCACGTCACTATGAAACCCACGACTGACATACACATCATTTTCAGCAATCCGGACATGAAATGGACTAGTCTGGCTAGTCTTTTGAACTTAAGGTACACAGTATGTTATGCATAAAAGGTTAAAAGACAGATTGAAAAAGGGCATTTCTACGCATCTGCACCAGACTTCAGGTTTACTGCCAGCTGGGATTGCTTAGCTTGTGACATCCAATACTTCCCGAAAATCTACCAACATACAGGAAACAAGCATCGCTGAATGTCACTGCCTTGACAAAATGCATGTGCCTGTACCTGCTGTGCAGTTAAGGCACTGGGAAATGTCGGTCAGCTGGGTCATGTTGGAGTAAGTGCCCACTGGACATTTCTGTGGCTCTGACGTCTGTTGCGGGCAGTAGTGACCAGCTGGACATTCGTTGGCATCAGCGCCCTGTGTCGGTGTTCCAGACTCGGCGCCTTGTCTGCAGTAAAACCTAGGAGGGAGAGAAGTGGGTCAGTGTCACAGATCTTGGACTTGTTCAAAATCTAAATCACAGGTGACTACCATTACTTAGAAGAAAAAAATCTAAACAAATCAAATTGGCCTGCACAACACCAACTCTCCCTACCCACTTAAAATACCCTGCAAGCTTACCTGAGGTCACAGATCTTGGCGTAGTCAGTCTGCACAACAACTCTCCCTACCCACTTTAAATACCCAGGGTAACAGATCTTGGTGTAGTTGACCTGCACAAACTCACCTCTCACTACCCTCTTTCAACACCCAGTAAGCTTACCCAGGGTCACAGATGCTGGCGCAGTCTGCACAACACTAACGATGATGATGATGTAGAGCTAATGTCCTCAGATGTCGGGTTGACATATTAGGGACAAACTGTGACCAGTGCATAAGCATGGTTCAATGTTGCTTTACGTCCACAGAAACCATAAGGCTCATTAGGATGGGGAGTGAAGGATGGCCACCTCAACTTTCACACAGCTCCTGAACTTTGACAACACTAACTCTCCCTACCCACTACGAATACCCTGTAAGCTTACCAAGGATCACAGCTCTTAAAGTAGTCAGTCTGCACAACACCAGTTTCGAATCTGCTTCAGCTCTCCTTTCTCTTCAAAAGTTGTGGTCTGTGGACACTGTCTTGTGACTTTGTCCCTCACAATTATGAAACATTAAAATGGCTCTCATGGCCGCCCATCTTCATGTAGAAGTCATTCTAGTGGTGACAGTGTAGTGATAGGTATATAATCTCCTTCTCCCCCCACCCTCCATACCCCCTTCCCCCGGTCCCTAAAAAGCCTTATGGTTTCTGTGGACGTTAAGCACCATGTGTACTTACAACACCAACTCTCTCTACCCACTTTAAATACCCAGCAAGTTTACCCAGCGTCACAAATCTTGGAGTAGTCGGTCTGCACAAAACCAACTCTCCCTACCCACTTAAAATACCCAGCTAGCTTACCCAGTATCACAGATTTTGGAGTAGTCAGTCTGCACAAAACCAACTCTCCCTACCCACTTTAAATACCCAGCAAGCTTACCCAGCATCACAAATCTTGGAGTAGTCAGTCTGCACAACACCAACTCTCCCTACCCACTTTAAATACCCAGCTAGCTTACCCAGCATCACAGATCTTGGAGTAGTCGGTCTGCGCCTCCTGGTCGCAGTAGTAGCCCCCGGGGCAGGGCTGGCAGTCTGAGCTGGCCTGCAGACCAGTGTAGTTGCTGAAGGAACCGCGGGGACAGCGGTACTGCGTGGAGTACTGCGTACCACTGGGGCAGTAGTAACCTGGTGGAGGGGAACAAGTCAGTTAGTAACCGGATTTTAACAACCTGTCAACCCCACAGGGTCACCTGGAAAAAAGCAGGAAAATGGACCATTAGCAGAAAAATAAAAGAGAGAAAGAGACTAGGCAGAAAATGAGAGAGGAGATAGGAAAAGGAATCAAATGACAGCCCTGTGATTCCAGACAGGATTTTAACATCAACTCCACAGGGTCACCTGAAAAAAAGGAGAATGGATCATTAGCAAACAAATGACAAGACAGAAAGAGCAAGACAACTAGGTAAAAAAATGACAGGCAATAAACTTTAAAAAAAGGGGGAACTCAAATGACAGCCTAAGATTCCAGACAGGAGAGGGACATCAGACATCCCCAGCCTCCCTTCAGGGGAAGGAACAAGAGTGTCAAAAACGTAAGACAGTATACAAGCAAAGATACACATACACATATGCACAACAAATTTAAAACTGAAGAAAAGAAAAAAAAGGAAATGCCAAAGAGAAGAGAGAAAGAGACAAGGGAAAAAACAAAGGAAAACAAAACAAAGGGCAGTTGGAAGGCAAGAAAAAAGAATGAAAAAAAAAAATGACAAAGAAAACTACCTAGAAACAAAGGGACAATAAATCTTACTTTCACGTTCCATCATCTATGACTGCATTACATACTGGATCATACCAGCTAACAAGTGACATTTCTTTCATAATTTTTCTTCTGAAAATCCTCACAAGCAAATGCACACTTCAGTTATGCAAACAGCAGAGCCAGGGGATACTCACTCCAGGAAAAAACACCCCCAAAAAACACATGTACACACAGAACAGAAACTAGTTAAGAAGTCAAAATCATTTTCTCAGCTGACCTTGAGGGCAGATGGAGGAGTTGAAGAGGACGACAGGGTTCAAGGTGTTGTCACAGAAGTAGCCCGCGGGGCAAGTCTTGCACGACCCTTGACCTGTTTGATCCTGGTAAGTACCACTGCTGCACCGCACTGGGGTGTGACTGCCACTGGGACATGAGTGGCCTGGAAGAGAAAAAAGCTGAACTAAACAACAGGTAAGGCAGAATTGTCTGAACACTCAATGTCATTTGATCTTCATCTAGAAGAGGCCACAATCAAGTCACTGAAAAACATTTGTTGATTACACTGTCAAGCTTATTCCACTGTTTCATCTAAGTTGTGCTAATTTACAGTCCACAAAAAAACAACTGCAATTTTCAACAACACACTCAAAAAACAAACAAACAAAAAGTCAGAAAGCACTTTTAACCGAGATGCTCATAAAAGGTGAGAAGATTCCTTAGTACACTGACAAGCAACTCACACTCAGGGTATTCAAGATTTTGACTGATAACAAAACTGTCTGTTGGTGTTAACAGATATGGCGTGAAAACAAAACACCCCCATTGCATGCATGATCACAAAGTTTTGTAGAACAAAGGATTTTTGTTTTTTGTTTTTAACCAAATTCCAAGTCCCACCATATAATTATGACACAAACAAAACATCAAGAAATAATAAAACTGAAAGCAACATGTCAAAAAAATAATTGAAATAAACAAACCCACAACTACCTGTGTGGACAAGCAAAACCCACACCAACACCAAAACATCACCGCTACCTACCTTCAGGACACGTGTACTCGGCAGGTGAGGACACATTCATTCCTGTAGGACAGTAATAGCCAGCATCACAGGACCCCGTGGGCAGATCGTTGCCATAGCCATCACAGTACTGGCCCTGCGTGCATGCCAGGCAGTCGCTCTCCTGCCGTGCACCTGTGGTGTCCAGGTACGTGCCTGGAGGGCAGTAGGTTCCATTCGCACTACCTGCCGGGCAGTACTGACCAGCCATGCACACGTCACCTGTCAGACAAACAGAGTAAAGCTACTGCTCACTATCTGACTCTGACCGCAGAAGCTGCTCCACATCAGATGTTTTTTAATGCTGGGGTGCCACAAACTGACAAAAAGACAATATATACACTAACACAATGCAATCCAAACCCAAAATGACAAGAATGGAGAGTACAGCTCTGCATAATGGAGAGTACAGCTGTGCATAATGGAGAATACAGCTCTGCATAATGGAGAGTACAGCCCTGCATAACTGGCTCAGCTGACCGAGTAAAGAAAGGATGTGTATGTAGTGTCTTTGCTGTGAGCAAAAATATCAAAGAGGAAAGGCAATGGCATGGCATAACTGTGACATGTTTTCTTTCTCACAACACTTTGTGGTCTGTGTGTTGTTCCTGCTGCTGTCAGTCAAGAAGAAAAAGATGACTGAGCTAGCCTGCTCCAGGGGAAATCCATCCTCACCCTTTTTAATAGGCTGTTGATCAATTGCACTCCATGGGTATGAAATGTCTTTGGGGTCACTGTGACAGTTGCAGCACCAGTTCCTGCTCCATCAATAGTCCATTAAGACAGACTTCATGTCCATGCAAGCTCCATCAATACTCCAGACAGACTTCATGTCCATGCAAGCTCCATCAATACTCCAGACAGACTTCATGTCCATGCAAGCTCCATCAATACTCCATTAAGACTGACTTCATGTCTATGAAAGCTCCATCAATACTCCAGACAGACTTCATGTCCATGCAAGCTCCAATCCTCCATTAAGACAGACTTCGTGTCCATGCAAGCTTCATCAATACTCCAGACTTCATGTCCATGCAAGCTCCATCAATACTCCATTAAGACCAACTTCATGTCCATGCAAGCTTCATCAATACTCCATTAAGACAGACTTCATGTCCATGCAAGCTTCATCAATACTCTAGACAGACTTCATGTCCATGCAAGCTTCATCAATACTCGAGACAGACTTCATGTCCATACAAGCTTCATCAATACTCTAGACAGACTTCATGTCCATGCAAGCTCCATCAATACTCCATTAAGACAGACTTCATGTCCATGCAAGCTCCAGCAATACTCCATTAAGATAGACTTCATGTCCATGCAAGCTCCATGCCTCCTTTTGACACAGCTGAACACTTCACCCAATTTCAGCAGACAGTTTTATAATGTGACGCCTTTATGTCACAACCAGCATAGCTTTGCTCTTTCAGTAATAACAGGCACTTAGTGCGCCAAACCTATTATGGCCTAAAATACTTTTAGTCATAAATATATTTAATGTTAAAGAGTCAACTACAGACACATATGTATGCATACCCGCCAACACACATGCATAGGCACATCCACACCATAGACAGTAAAGAAACTTCACCTAAGTTCTGGTTCCATGGCTTGAAAAAACCCGGAGACTTGCTAAAAGGCTTTTGCCCTGATATAACCGCAACGGTTGACTGGGCGTAAAACACCAAGTTACTTACTTACTGCTAAAAGGCTGTCAACAAAAAGAAGGGAACCCTGTCCCTATCCCCCCCCCCCCCCCAAAGTAAAAACTAAAACCCATAGCAAAACAAAAAAGTACCCACCATACACTGATCCAACCGGGGTAGCAGTCGGGGAGCCAGCCAAGCAGTAGTAACCTTCGCTGCAGTTGCCCGTCGGGGTCTCCAGCTCTGTGGAACAAAAAACAGATCACAACATTCAGGACAAATACCACAACAGGACAAATACCACGAATACCATGGCAGGAGAAATACCACGTCAAGAGAAATACCACTTGGCAAATACCATGAATGGACAAAAACCATGGCAGGACAAATACCACAAGAAATATTATGACAGGACAAATACCCTGAATACCCTGACAGGACAAATGTCCTGACAGAACAAATACCCTGCATACCCTGACAGGATAAATACCCTGACAGGACAACTACCATGGTAGGACAAATACCATGCCACAAGGCTAGGCCCCATTCCTGTTGTTACAGCTGGTACTACAATACTGTGCTGGTTAACACCTAATAATAAGTGACTTACCTACGTCAATCAGACATACAATTTTGACAGAAATTCACAAATCCATTACCAAAAACACTGCCACAGAAAGTACTTTCTTCTCAATCACCCTGATATGTCATGGTTGGCTGGGCAATAAAAATTAATCTCATTCTCTCTTCTCAAGAATTCCATCTACTTACAGTACTTACCTGGCTTTTATATGCCATGTGTCCAAGGTCAGTTCTGTAACATTATCTATCCTCAAAAGAGCAAAAATCGAATGTCCATGGTAGATAATGTGAGTCACACTTTATACAACACACTTGTGATCCACTAACCCACATCAGGGAAGAAAAAACTGGGTGGATAAGCTAGCTAATGTAAAATAATTACCCACATCGAGGCAGAAGCCAGGTGTACAGGGTAGCTAATGTACCACACTTACCAACATCCAAGCAGCAGTAACCAAGTGTACAAGTTAACTAATGCAACACACTTACCAACATCTAAGCAGTAGTAACCATGTGTACAGGTGTAGGGTAACTAATGCAACAAACTTTCCAACATCCAACCAGCAGTAACCAGATGTACAAGCTAACTAATGCAACACACCAACATCCAAGCAGTAGTAACCAGGTGTCCAGAGTAGCTAGTGCAACACACTTACCAACATCCAAGCAGTGTAAAGGGTGTAAAGGGTGGCTAATGCAATTCACTTACCAACATCCAAGCAGTTGTAACCAGGTGTAAAAGGTGGCTAATGCAATATACTAACCAACTTCCAAGCAGTAGTAACCAGATGTACAGGGTAGTTAATGCAACACTTACCAACATCCAAGCAGTAGTAACCAGGTATACAGGGTGGCTAATACAATATACTTACCAACATCCAAGCAGTAGTCACCAGGTGTACAGGGTAGTTAATGCAACACTTACCAACATCCAAACAGTGGTAACCACATGTAAAGGATGGCTAATGCAATACACTAACCAACATCCAAGCAGTAGTAACCAGGTGTACAGGGTAGTTAATGCAACACTTACCCACATCCATGCAGTAGTAACCAGGTGTACAGGGTAGCTAATGCAACACTTACCAACATCCATGCAGTAGTAACCAGGTGTACAGGGTGGCTAATGCAACACTTACCAACATCCAAGCAGTAGTAACCAGGTGTAAAGGATGGCTAATGCAACACTTACCAACATCCAAGCAGTAGTAACCAGGTGTACAGGGTAGTTAATGCAACACTTACCAACATCCAAGCAGTAGTAACCAGGTGTACAGGGTGGCTAATGCAACACTTACCAACATCCAAGCAGTAGTAACCAGGTGTACAGGGTAGCTAATGCAACACTTACCAACATCCAAGCAGTAGTCACCAGGTGTACAGGGTAGCTAATGCAACACTTACCAACATCCAAGCAGTAGTCACCAGGTGTACAAGGTAGCCAATGCAACACTTTGCAACATAAAAGCAGTAGTAACCAGGTGTACAGGGTGGCTAATGCAACACTTACCAACATCCAAGCAGTAGTAACCAGGTGTACAAGGTGGCTAATGCAACACTTACCAACATCCAAGCAGTAGTCACCAGGTGTACAGGGTGGCTAATGCAACACTTACCAACATCCATGCAGTAGTCACCAGGTGTACAGGGTAGCTAATGCAACACTTACAAACATCCAAGCAGTAGTAACCAAGTGTACAGGGTAGCTAATGCAACACTTACCAACATCCAAGCAGTAGTAACCAGGTGTACAAGGTAGTTGCACAGCACTGCCTCTGGGACAGAAGTTGCCAGCCTGGCACTGTCCACCCTGAAGGGCATCGCTGGGTCGCGCTGACTCTGCACCACCTGTACAGTACCATCCAGGATCGCACTCATCTGTTGGCAATGCCAGGCCATCAGAACCACAGTACCATCTGCAACAACACACCAGTAAACAGGTTAATCTTTCAGTCTGCATTATAAACCACAGTACCATCTGCAACAACACACCAGTAAACAGGTTAATTTTTCAGTCTGCATTATAAACCACAGTACCATCTGCAACAACACACCAGTAAACAGGTAAATCTTTCCGTCTTTGCAGAATAAACAATTACACATAATTATCCAAAAAAATATACTCTATGCACATTTTCAAAGTAAGTTACAAACCCTTGATCATGTTGGGGAATCAAACATCTTACAAAAACGCTGAAATCCATTACTAAAAAGTCTCAAAACAGATTTCAACATAAATGCTAAACAATTTTCACAAATGTACTGCTATCAAACTTGAACAATGAACCAAAACAAATTAACATCAAAGGTTTCATCAACAGATCACGAAATAATATGAAAAATTAAAAAAGACTCACAGACTGAAAACCTTCCTCTTCTCACAGTCTTTCCATCCTAACTAATATCAGTACCCAGTTTCTGCTACAGTCAGTGTTGTGTGTGTGTGTGTGTGTGTGTGTGTGTGTGTGTGTGTGTGTGTAGTGCATTTTGGGGTGTTTTTTTAATACTTTACGTAAATTGTTTTGATAGAACTATGCTCTGCATGTGTACAGAATATCATATTTAGGTTAATATGTATCATGTGAGCGCTCAGGGCGTCGATGAACGCATGATAAATGTACATTATTATTATTATAGCTGTTTCTACTCGGTTTCTGGTTTTGTTTGTTAGAAACTGTTTGAAAGTTATGAAAACATGACTGAAAGCGCTGCCATTTTGTGCCTAGTCTGTATCAGTAAATAAGGCTGGAATGCGCAGAAAATGTGTTAGATATGTCACGAGCCAAACTTTTTCTGATCTTCACCGAGAAGAGTTAAAAAAAAGCAAAAGTGTACTTCTTTTGTATACTGCTGACAGAAAAACCAAACGAAGCCTGCAGACAGAAATATGTGCACAGTTTCTGCTATTGACAGAAAAACCAAACGAAGCCTGCAGACAGAAGTATGTGCACAGTTTCTACGTTTTCAGGCCAGCTTGCATCTTTGCTTCGTTTCCCCTTTAAGCAACTGCAAGCTTCACACAAGCACATCACCAACAGCACACTGCTGTCACACTGACCCAGGAGAGCAGGAGAGGCAGTGGGTGTTGTCGATGGCCCCGGTGATGTTGTTGAAGGTGCCGCGCACACAGGGGTTGACGTAGGGCAGCGACTGCCCTGTGCCACACCAGTGGCCTTGCGGGCAGGGGAAGGGGTCGCTGGTGTTGACCGGGCAGTAGTGACCCTCGGGGCAGCTGAGGCAGGTGGTGCTGCGTGTCTGGTTTGTGTACTCGCTCGCCCCACAAGGGGTGGGAGCAGCTGACCCAGCTGGGCAGTAGTAGCCTGTGAAAGTGAAATAAACAAGTGTAACAAATTCTGTAGTAGTGGTCTGCAAAAGTGAAATAAACAAACAAGTGTAAACAAATTCTGTACTAGTAGCCTGGAAAAGTGAAATAAACAAATGAGTGTAACCAATGTCTGTAGTAGTAGTCTGCCAAAGTGACAGCAGAAGTAGTATGAAATAAACAAACGTGACCTAAATATTACCACAATACTGTCAGGCACTCAGCAACAATAGTCTGAAATGAACAAGTATGAACCGCAGTACTATAGGTGTAAGGCAAACAGAAGCAGTAGTCTAAAATGAATGATTGTGACTAATATTACTACAGTACTGTAAGACACACAGCAGCAGTAGGTTTATAACTACTGGCAAACTACTTTTAAAACACTTTTAGATACAGTCAGAAAAGAAATGATTCTATTCACCTGTAAATCCAAGCACTATCAAAATGCATCACTGCCATTTTAAATCAAAGCAGATCATTTCCACACTGAACTTTAGGTAAGCTCTCTCATGGTCTGCTTCTAACACATCTCCTCATGGCCAACAGTTTTCTCCAGCTGTGCGGGCATACCTGTGGGGCACTCGTCTCCATAAGTCTGGTTGACAGGTGTGCTGACAGGTGAGCCACCAGAGCAGTAGTAGCCAGCGTCGCAGTCTGGACCCTCCAGTGTCATGTTGGAGTAGGGGCAGTATTTGCCTCCTGGGCAGTTCGTGCAGCCAGCTACACTGGTCAGACCTCGTGTGTACCTGTAATACAGGGCAGGGTTCCAGACGTAACTGTTACACTACTTGCCTCCCTGGCATACGTGCACCCACACACACACACACAAACATGCATGCGCACGCACACACACACACACACACACACACACACACACACACACACACACACACACACACACACACACACACACACACACACACACACACACACATGCAAGCACACACGCACACACACACACACAAAAACATTTATTTCATTCACTCACATACACACTAAAGTAGGGGCGGGGATAGCTCAGTGGATAGAGTGCTGGACTCATGATCGAAAGGTCGCGGGTTTGAATCCCTGCAGGAGTGGCGGGAGAATTTTCTTCTCCAGAGTCAACTTTCTGTGCTGACTCTTATTTCGGTATCCGTTCCACCCCCGTGTTACCACAGTGGCACGTAAAAGACCCCGGTCATTCTGCCAAAAGTGCAGGTGGCAGGTTACAGCTAAACACGCTGACACCTTACGTATGTGGCTTTGCATGGTGACATGGTGCATGGTTGTATGGTGTACACAGAACGCGCCGAGATGGCAGCAGTTTCATGTGGCACCAGCCATGCCAGCACAGTAAGTACACCACTTTGGTGGATATTCAAAAAACGCACTATAAAAAGCTATTCACTCATGTAGAATCACATGCGAGCACAGTGAGTCTGCTCGAAAGCGGAGAATAGCACTATATAAAGCGATCAATAATAAATAATAATAATAAACACAGCTGTGGAAGAAGAAAAACAAATTCTAACAATTTTCTGTTCCTTCACATTTTCACCCCAGAATTTTACACAAGAATTCAAACATCTCTCTCCCTCAACACTGAAAACAGTGCTAGAAGAAATCATACACTTCAAACCATAATCATACTCAACATTAAAATGAACATTGCCCAAACAGGAAAAGCAAGCTTACCCATAGGTTCCAGGTGGACAGGGTGTGGGGTAGGTGCTGCCCTCTGGACAGTAGTTGCCCTGGCGACAGATGCCATAGTAATCATTGTCCGTTTCGGCCGGGGTGGGTTCTCTTGCTCCTTCCAGGGCCCAGTGGCCTGCGCTGACTGGTCCTGTGGCATTGGTCAGACCTGCAACACAGACACACATGCATCTCTAAGACAAAATGCAGATGCCTAAACTGTGGTGTGTGTTTTGTTTTGTTTTTTTGTTTTTTGGGAGGGAGTGGGGGGGGGGGGGGAGCAAGCAATGGAAATAGCAAAAACAGGGGTAAAATAAAAGAACAAATGTGGGAGTTAATTAGTGCTTAAAAGATGCCACACAAACACAACAGCAAAGACCCACATCACCTATGGTAACTCACACCTGGCATGCGAGTAAATATAAGGTACATAAACATCACCAGTGGTACATCCTCAAGGGTAAAACAGTTCAGCATACACAAGCTATGAATGGTGCCTGCAGAGCTTCCCTCAACAAGCACTGCTAAAACAGTTGACATCAAAGGGACCTGCATTCAATACAGATTTTTTAGCTTCAGTTTCAAGTCATTTAAGTGAGAACCCCACAAAACCAAATGGGAGGGGGTGCATGCTCAGATCAGCCTAACATATACTTAATGTAATTCAGCGAAGGAATGGATAGGCATGCACTGCAAGATTTGTCATTCAGCCACATGGATTCCAATGAAGCATTCCCACTGCAATGAAAGCACCAGGGAAATGTTCAATTCTAGAGCAGAGAGCAGCCCATGTGGACTTAGACACCACCTGAAGCTAAACTGAACTGACATGAATCGAAAGTTTATTTAATCACTACTTAATCAAAAACAGGTGCAAGACAGAACAAGTTCATAATCATGAATAAGTGAGGGATCTTCATACAAGACAGACAACTATGTTTTAATGCCTTGTCAACAGCATAGTCATTTCTGGGCTCACCAGCAAGAACACCAAGGCTACATTAAAATGCTGTTATGCACATATAGTTATGTGATGACTATCTTCAGCCATGATAAACTCTTTGCACAACAGCATCCACCCTCCAGAAATGGAAATAAATCTTCCAGAGATGGCACACAGCTGCCCAGGTGGTGGGGTTATAAACACACACACACACACACACACACACACACACACACCACACACACACACACACCACACACAGCCCTCTCACCCAAAGGAATGCATCTGTCACCTTACAGCTGCACATATTGGGTGACCCCCAGAGTGTTCAGCTGGTGAACACTACAGAAACAACACTTCAGTGCTCACTGGAGAAAACAGCAACACTGTACCGTCAGGGCTCACCGGAAGAAAAAGCAACATTGTACCTTCAGGGCTCACTGAAGAAAACAGCAACACTGTACCTTCAGGGCTCACGGGAGAAAACAGCAACATTGTACCTTCAGGGTTCACTAGCTGAAAAAGCAACATTGTACATTGTGGGCTCACTGAAGGAAAAAGCAACACTGTACCTTCTGGGCTCACTGAAGGAAAAAGCAACACTGTACCTTCAGGGTTCACTGAAGCAGTGAAGGAAAAAGCAACACTACCTTCAGGGTTCACTAGCTGAAAAAGCAACACTGTAACTTCAGCATTCACAGAAGGAAAAAGCAAAACTGTACCTTCAGGATTCACTGAAGGAAAAAGCAACACTGTACCTCCAGGGCTAACTGGCTGAAAAAGCAACACTGTAACTTAGTTCACTGGCTGAAAAAGCAACACTGTATCTTCGGGGTTCACTGGCTGAAAAAAGCAACACTGTACCTTCAGGGTTCACTGAAGGAAAAAGCAAAACTACCTTCAGGGTTCACTAGCTGAAAAAGCAACACTGTACCTTCAGCATTCACAGAAGGAAAAAGCAACACTGTACCTTCAGGATTCACTGAAGGAAAAAGCAACACTGTACCTCCAGGGCTAACTGGCTGAAAAAGCAACACTGTAACTTAGTTCACTGGCTGAAAAAGCAACACTGTATCTTCGGGGTTCACTGGCTGAAAAAAGCAACACTGTACCTTCAGGGTTCACTGAAGGAAAAAGCAAAACTACCTTCAGGGTTCACTAGCTGAAAAAGCAACACTGTACCTTCAGTCTCACAGTAGTAGCCTGCATCGCAAATGCTGCACTCGCTCTGAGCTGTCAGTCCCGGCCGAGCGCCATACGTTCCAATAGGGCAAGGGGTAGCTTGAGTCACCAGGTTGTTCAGAACGCTGGCCACACAGTAGTAACCTGGACAAACAGGCAGCGCACATTCAAAACACCAACCCCACTACGCCTGCATTGTGATATATGTAGACTAACAAATGGCAGCATCAGAACATTGTCACAAAAACACATTTCATCAATAAGAATGATCCTACACAAATGATCTTTCAGGAAATTAAAAGGTTACTTAATAATAACAGTCTCCCTCCCAAATCTCAGGTACAAATTGTTAAACTAGCATGCAACAGAGTTTGATCATTTAATCTGGAGTTAATAAATGAACTCAAAATCAAACAATCAAACTGCCGCACCTGCTTGTTTACTTCTTTCTTATTCTGTTTATCTCATTTTTAGATTTTTTTAAGTTTATTTTGTTACATACCAAAACAGGACACAACACAATACAGTCTTAATACAATTCGTGACAGCTTACATTCAGTGATGAAGAAAACACCGGTCAGGATGAGTTTCTTTAGTCTATGAAACAAAGTCTCACCTTGTGGGCAGATTCTGGGTGCTTCAGCAGCGTAGCACAGGTAACCAGCAATGCAGTAGTCACACGACGCTGACCCTGAGCTGTTGGCGTACATGCCCGTCACACACGGCAGGGCCACGTCCGTGTCTCCTTCGCAGTAGTGATAGGGTGGACAGATGTTGCCGGTCACATTATCGATGGGGTCCGAGATGTAAGCACCACCCAGGCAATAGTACCCAGGATCACAGTTCCCCGTTGTATGTATAAGAGCCGTGTTGTTGCAGTACTTCCCAGGGTCGCAGGGTTTGCAGGCGGCAGCCTCTGACTGGCCGCTGCGGTCGGGGTTGTAGGTTCCTCTGGGGCAGGGTATCATGAGGGCCGTGCCCTCAGGGCAGTAGTAGCCTTCGTGGCACGTGTCGCCCCACGTGATGATGGTCTGGTTCCCTGAGGGGTCGTTGTTGTACACAGGGTCGTCGGCCAGGGCACCGCCGTAGCAAATGTGTCCGGCTTTGCACATCCCTGTGGGCTCTGACAGCCCTCGGTCCTGGCAGTAGTAGCCTGCTGGACACTCCGTGCAGTTGTCGATGGATGTCATGTGAGTTCTGCACAAAGCAAGAACGCCTGGTAAACAGCTGGCAGGTTGCTCAGGGCAAAATACATCAAATGTGGATAAAAAGTATGGGCAAAAATGACTCCCTATATTGCCGATTGTCCAGAAACATTCAGTCACTAGGCTTCCAACTGTTTCAGAATGATCTCATCTGCCATAATATTTCTGGCTTATGTGCTAAGGTCTTGTAATATTCTGCACACCCATTAATCTATTTTATGTTTCTTATGTATGGTTTGTATGCTGAGGGCGAAGGACTGGTAATGTTCTGCACAGAACTGCCTCCAGGTTTCATAATGATGATCTTTTGCTACAAACAAAATAATATTTTATAATGATCTTTTGTTACACACAAAATATTATATGATATGAGTACTATAGTAGCCACTGTGAAGTGCTTACGGCTCATCTGAAGACAAGGCGCTCAACAAGTGATCAAATAAATAAATAACCTTTTTGTTTTAAATCACACCGAAGTGCAAGAACTGTACAGTATGTCAACACAATGCAACTGAAGACAGAAAATAGAAATCTGTTAAATGCAACTAAGATTAAACAGCAGAAAAATCTAGTTAAACACTGATATAATTGTAGCACATAATACAACTATTTCTATCTGCTAAACCTCAATTTTTTCTTATTCTATATTCTGCATACCGTCTATTGCTATCCCCAAAGGGAATTTTTACTCCGGTCCTTTCCTTGAGGACAGCCATCAGCTGTCCAAACTAAATTCAGCCATCAGCTGTCCAAACTAAATTCAGCCATCAGCTGTCCAAACTAAATTCATCCATCAGCTGTCCAAACTAAATTCATCCATCAACTGTCCAAACTAAATTCATCCATCAGCTGCCCAAACTAAATTCATCCATCAACTGTCCAAACTAAATTCATCCATCAACTGTCCAAACTAAATTCATCCATCAACTGTCCAAACTAAATTCATCCATCAACTGTCCAAACTAAATTCATCCATCAACTGTCCAAACTAAATTCATCCATCAGCTGCCCAAACTAAATTCATCCATCAACTGTCCAAACTAAATTCATCCACATCAACTGTCCAAACTAAATTCATCCATCAACTGTCCAAACTAAATTCATCCATCAGCTGCCCAAACTAAATTCATCCATCAACTGTCCAAACTAAATTCATCCATCAACTGTCCAAACTAAATTCATCCATCAGCTGCCCAAACTAAATTCATCCATCAACTGTCCAAACTAAATTCAGCCATCAGCTGTCCAAACTAAATTCATCCATCATCAACTGTCCAAACTAAATTCATCCATCAACTGTCCAAACTAAATTCATCCATCATCAACTGTCAAAACTAAATTCAGCCATCAACTGTCCAAACTAAATTCATCCATCAGCTGTCCAAACTAAATTCATCCATCAACTGTCCAAACTAAATTCATCCATCAGCTGTCCAAACTAAATTCATCCATCAACTGTCCAAACTAAATTCAGCCATCAGCTGCCCAAACTAAATTTAGCCATCAACTGTCCAAACTAAATTCATCCATCAGCTGTCCAAACTAAATTCATCCATCAGCTGCCCAAACTAAATTTAGGACCTTTTCCAGAGGAAACCCAGCTTCCACAGAAGCACCGTCCAAAAAAACTAATCCCCAAACTGCCCATTCCTCCAAATCACTGACTGCCCATTCCTCCAAATCGCTAAGAATGACCATGTTTCAACTGACTGGTTGGAGAAGGTCCCTGGTGGGCAGGTCTGGTGAATGATGGAGCCGTTCTCGCAGTAGCTGCCCAGCGGACACTCGATGGTCTCGTTCATGGCTTTGTCCGGGCAGTAGTACCCTGGGTCACACACCAGGCATTCTGACGCTCCGTAGTAGGGCATGTAGGTCCCTGTCTCGCACTCTGTCTGTGCCACAGAACCATTGGGAGCGTAGTAACCTGGGAAACAAAGAGACAGCATTATGTCAAACAGTCACTCTAACACTCAATAGCTAGGTATGCAGTTCCATGTCTCACAGTCTCCACTATTGAACCATAGTAACCTGGGAAACAGACAATGAGACAGCATTACAAGCATTCAGATGCTCCATAGCAGGGCACAGTAACCAGGGAAACAGACAAGACAGCATGACCACAGGCATTCTGACAAGCAACAAGACAGCATGACCACAGGCATTCTGACAAGTGACAAGACAGCATGACCACAGGCATTCTGACAAGCGACAAGACAGCATGACCACAGGCATTCTGACAAGTGACAAGACAGCATGACCACAGGCATTCTAACAAGCGACAAGACAGCATGATCACAGGCATTCTAACAAATGACAAAACAGCATGACCACAGGCATTCTAACAAATGACAAGACAGCATGACCACAGGCATTCTGACAAGCGACAAGACAGCATTACCACAGGCATTCTGACAAGCGACAAGACAGCATTACCACAGGCATTCTGACAAGCGACAAGACAGCATGACCACAGGCATTCTGACAAGCGACACAGAAAAGCATTTTACCACAAAAAGGCCATTCTGACAAGCGACAAGACAGTATGACCACAGGCATTCTGACAAGCAACAAGACAGCTTGAACACAGGCATTCTGACAAGCAACAAGACAACATGACCACAGGCATTCTGACAAGCGACAAGACAGCATGACCACAGGCATTCTAACAAACAACAAGACAGTATGACCACAGGCATTCGAAAAAGCAACAAGACAGCATGACCACAGGCATTCTAACAACCTCACACACTCACCTGGCTCAGTGATGTACTGGCGTGGGGTCTTGGCGCCGCCCGTACAGTAGTAGCCTCCCCAGCAAAGGCCTGTAGGCTCACCGCCAGCGATGGAGGAGCAGTAGTAGCCCTGGTCACACTCAAAGCAGTCGTAGTTGTTGACAGCCCCTGTGGCGTTGCTGTACGTTCCTGCTGGACACGGGCTAGCCACATAGGAGCCTGCAGCAGGAAACAACAACCATAACCAGGGTTTGCATTAACCGGCAATCTCTGGTATTTTACCAGTTAAGATCAGCATATACCACAGAAAAATCAGCAATCAGTCAGATATACCGGTAGTTATTTTGTTTGACCAGTAATTTAAAAAAATGAAAAGAAGAACAAATGCAGCAGAGTGAGAAAGTGCATGTGGCGTGTCTGTGTGTGCATGCTCATGCATGTGTGTTTGAGTGATTGTGCGTGTGTGTGTGTGTGTGTGTGCGTGTGTGTGTGCGTGTGCATGTGTGCGTGTGTGTGTGCTGTAGATGGGGAAAGGAGCTGGGCTGGAGGTTTGCTAGTTGAGTTGTAGTAGTATGGAGGCCATGTATCTGACCAGTTACTATGACTCATCAGACCAGTTTCTGTGAACCAAACACAGGCTGGTCTGAAAACATGACAAATGTGCCACAAGTTCCATCTGCAGGCTTCATATGGCTGTTCCATCAACATTCATGCAACAATGTTCCATCAATATTCATGCAATTATGTTCCATCAATATTCATGCAACAAAGAAATGTTTGTTTGTTTTTTGTTTTGTTTTGGGGTTGTTGTTTTTGCTTCAAATTTGAGCTCCTCAGAGCACACCTTACCAATGAAGAACAGAGAAAGATTGGACAATGCTGAAACAGATACAAGTGCCACACATATTGGCCTTGCTCATGAGTTCGCAGACACAGACTGCCACTCACAAAATGGCAGGACCCGCAGCCGTGTTTTCATGACTTTCATAGGTCAGTTCTGAACACACCGGACCATAAATCAAAAGGAAAAACTGCTGTAGGTGTATTCTGTATTTCATTCCTGTCAACAGGACAGGGGATGCTTCCTTGTTTGAGGTTCCCTTTAAGTTGTTCCTTTTTTCAAGGACAGCATCCCAACTTCCCACCAGATGCAGAAAATCTGGACAGGTTACAAGACAAAAGAAAATGGCTACGTACCAAGCACGCAATAGCCTCCAGCTGGACACAGTTCACCAGTGACACCATCAGTTGGAGCAGAGGTGGTGGCGTTCCTGTAGCACAGGTAGCCAGGGTCACAGGGGCCGCGGGGCTGGAGCAAGCCAGGTGCATCACAGTAACTGCCAGGGTCACAGCCAGTGCAATCCTCCACCCTCACCAGGTCTGGGAGATGGGAAAGGGTATCAACAATCATTTGTTTAGCTCAGTCAATACATCAACAATCACTTATCTGCCTCTGCCAATACACCAACAATCATTTGTTTAACTTAGTCTATGTACCAACAATCACTTATCTGCCTCAGTCAATACATCAACAATCACTTGTTTAGTCTGACATCAACGGTTTATCTGTCTCAATCAATACATCTACAATCACTCATTTACCTCTCTCTATATACCAACAATCTCTTGTTTGCCTCGGTCTCTACAGCAACAATCATTTGTTCAGCTGGGTCCATACATCAGTACTCATTTGCCTCAGTCTGTACATCAACAATCACTTGCTTGCCTCAGTCTTCTTCACCAGGTCTGGGAGATGGGGAAAGTACATTAATAATCACTTGTAAGCCTTGGTCTCTACATCAACAGTTACTTGTTTGCCTCAGACTATACATAAAAAGTCACTTGTTTGCCTCAGTCTAAACATTAAAAATCGCTTGTTTGCCTCGGTCTGTACATTAACAACTGCTTGTTTGCCTTGGTCTATACACCAACAATCACTTCTTTGCCTTGGTCTACTTCACCAGGTCCGGGAGATGGGAAAGTATGTCAACAATCACTTGTTAGCATCATTCTGTACATCAGCAATCACTTGTTTGCCTCATTCTCTACATCAACTTGCTTGCCTCTATATATATATATATATATATATATATATATATATATATATATATATATATATATATTTACATCAGTAATCACTCATTTGGCTCAGCATACACTTAAAGTTGATTAGGACGAAAATGCACCCCTTGTTGCAGTGGGGAATAAAACCTGTGTTCATACATCATTTGGCTTTATGGTCCAACACTCTACCAAGTGAGCTATCCCAAAACTGCCCACTGTGCAGACCCCCAGCTATGATAGGTCAGTCAACCTGAACACAGGGTCGGTCAACAGAAGTGGAAGATGTAACTCGTACTCACAAATGGTGCTTCCGTAAGTACCAGTGGGGCAGGGTTGGTCAACAGAAGCAGAAGATGTAACCATACTCATGAGTGGTGCTTCTGAAAGTGCCAGTGGGCAGTGGGGCTGGGTGGGTCAACAGAAGCAGAAGATGTAATTCATACTCACGAGTGGTGCTTCTGAATGAGCCAGTGGGGCTGGGTGAGTCAACAGAAGTGGAAGATGTAACCCATACTCACGAGTGGTGCTTCCGTAAGTGCCAGTGGGGCAGGGTTCAGCTTTGCCGACGCCCTGCTGACAGTAATACCCCTGGGGGCAGTCAGTAGGCGTGGCCGATGCCTGGGGGCAGTAGTAGCCCTCAGGACACGTAATGCAGCTGCCTACATCGGGTGTTGCTGTCACGTTGGTGAATGTACCCGCTGGGCATGGCTCCTGCAGCATATGAATGAAGTCACAATTTCCTAAACTATATATAATATATATATAATAAACTATATACCACACACAAAAATATGAAACTAGGATGACTGCTAATGTTCTAAAACAAGAGCCAAACATATTAAAGGTTAAAAGGAACACAAATTTAATATGACAATACAAAACATATGCAAACGTTAAAAGGAACGCTTTTTTATATGACAACACAAAACATATGCAAATTTTCTGGGTACGCCCAGTTTGCAGTCCATGACGCACCTGTTCACTGCCATATGACCCAATGGTTGGGGGTTCGTAGGGCGTGAAGGAGTTGGCGAAGTTGGTGGGACAGTAGAAGCCAGCTTTGCAGGAGCCTGAGACCCCAGAGGAGCCCTCCAGGCAGTAGTGCCCGGCATCACAAGGAGCGCAGTCTGTGTTCACGTCCCCTGCCCCCACCGTCTTGCGCACTGTGCCCACAGGGCAGTTGATCTCCACTGGGGTAGCTGTTATGAAAACACCAGCACAGTACAGTAATGGTACAGTAACCGTCAGTAGCTGTTAAGAAAACACCAACACAGCACAGTAATGGTACAGTAACTGTCAGTGGCTGTTAAGAAAACACCAACACAGTACAGTAATGACACAGTAACTGTCAGGAACTGTTAAGAAAACACCAACACAGTACAGTATTGGTACAGTAACTGTGTCAGTAGCTGTTATGAAAACACCAACACAGTACAGTAATGGTACAGTAAGCGTCAGTAGCTGTTAAGAAAACACCAAAACAGTATAGTAATGGTACAGTAACTGTCAGTAGCTGTTAAGAAAACACCAACACAGTACAGTAATGGTACAGTAACTGTAGCTGTTAAGAAAACACCAACACAGTACAGTAATGGTTCAGTAACCGTCAGTAGCTGTTATGAAAACATCAACACAGTACAGTAATGGTACAGTAACCGTCAGTAGCTGTTAAGAAAACACCAACACTGTACAGTAATGGTACAGTAACTGTAGCTGTTAAGAAAACACCAACACAGTACAGTAATGGTACAGTAACCGTCAGTAGCTGTTATGAAAACACCAACACAGTACAGTAATGGTGCAGTAACTGTGTCAGTAGCTGCTAAGAAAACACCAACACAGTACAGTAATCGTACAGTAACTGTCAGTAGCTGTTAAGAAAACACCAACACAGCCCAGTAATGGTACAGTAACTGTAGCTGTTAAGAAAACACCAACACAGTACAGTAATGGTACAGTAACTGTCAGTAGCTGTTAAGAAAACACCAACACAGTACAGTAATGGTACAGTAACGTAGCTGTTAAGAAAACACCAACACAGTACAGTAATGGTACAGTAACGTCGTAGCTGTTAAGAAAACACCAACACAGTACAGTAATGGTACAGTAACCGTCGAGTAGCTGTTATGAAAACACCAACACAGTACAGTAATGGTACAGTAACGTCAGTAGCTGTTAAGAAAACACCAACACAGTACAGTAATGGTACAGTAACGTCAGTAGCTGTTAAGAAAACACCAACACAGTACAGTAATGGTACAGTAACTGTCAGTAGCTGTTAAGAAAACACCAACACAGTACAGTAATGGTACAGTAACGTGTAGCTGTTAAGAAAACACCAACACAGTACAGTAATGGTGCAGTAACTGTGTCAGTAGCTGTTAAGAAAACACCAACACAGTACAGTAATGGTACAGTAACGTCAGTAGCTGTTAAGAAAACACCAACACAGTACAGTAATGGTACAGTAACTGTAGCTGTTAAGAAAACACCAACACAGTACAGTAATGGTGCAGTAACTGTCGTCAGTAGCTGTTATGAAAACACCAACACAGTACAGTAATGGTGCAGTAACTGTCAGTAGCTGTTAAGAAAACACCAACACAGTACAGTAATGGTGCAGTAACGTCAGTAGCTGTTATGAAAACACCAACACAGTACAGTAATGGTACTGTAACTGTAGCTGTTATGAAAACACCAACACAGTACAGTAATGGTACAGTAACTGTCAGTAGCTGTTATGAAAACACCAACACAGTACAGTAATGGTACAGTAACTGTCAGTAGCTGTTAAGAAAACACCAACACAGTACAGTAATGGTACAGTAACTGTCAGTAGCTGTTAAGAAAACACCAACACAGTACAGTAATGGTGCAGTAACCATCAGTAGCTGTTAAGAAAACACCAACACAGCCCAGTAATGGTACAGTAACTGTAGCTGTTAAGAAAACACCAACACAGCCCAGTAACGGTACAGTAACCATCAGTAGCTGTTATGAAAACACCAACACAGCCCAGTAATGGTACAGTAACCATCAGTAGCTGTTAAGAAAACACCAACACAGCCCAGTAATGGTACAGTAACTGTGTCTTCTTCAGCTCCTCCCTCTGGCTCATAATGCAGCAAGTCCAGTTGTCTTCACACAACTCTGCATGGGTCAGTGCTGGCTGGCACACACACACACACACACACACACACACACACACACCACACACACACACCAACAAACACACACACACACCACACAACACACACACACACACACACACACACACAAACACACACACACACAACGCACACACATACACTCACACACACACACACACACACACACACACACCACACACACACACACACACACACATACACACACACACTGCACACACACACACAACACCACACACACACACACACACACACACAAACACACACGCACATACGCACACACATACACTCACACACACACACACACACACACACACACACACACAACACAACCACGCACCACGCACGCACGCACGCACGCACGCACGCACGCACGCACGCACGCACGCACGCACGCACACACACACACACACAAAGAGCAAAACAAATCTTTTTCATAGCAGGTTTATCCAACCCATAACACCTGTAATCTGTGATCTACCTGTTTTACAGGTATTACATAATTTATTTACATTCAGCAAACAACCAAGGCACTGTGCAGCTAAGTCGCCTATTGGGTTTTTTCGCATTTGTCCCCTAGATGGTTCTGGTTTGTTATCGCATATAAACCGTTTTCATCCCTACTTGTTTGAACAGCACAGCACACTTAACTCTACTTCAAAAGCAGAGTCTTATAAAAATGATCTATTCTGATTATTATTATCAAAATTCTATTCCTTCATTTTTGTTTCTCCACTGACGGCCGTTCATCATGAGGTGATGCTGGGCAGCTGACAGGATGTTAGAAACCAAGAACTAGCCACCAGCCTTCTCATAAAATGCCTCCATCCACTTCACCCCTGACTTTCAACTCACCTTCAGGGCAGTATTTTCCCACAGAACAGTCGGTGGCCTGTGAAACATCAGAGAGGCCTCCAGCGCAGTACTTGCCAGCCGGACACTTCTTGTTGTTCAACATGTCATCTTCCGATGTGGTGGTGTTGTCACAGTAGTAACTGGAAAATGTTATAAAGTTTGGTGATGTTAGTTTATAAGGTGAACTCAGCTGAATTACTTAAAAAGGGGTGGTACACATCCAAGAAGATAAACACTCTAATAACTATAGTCAAACATTATTTCCTCAGTAAACAGGTGGCACAATACCTAGAAGAATTAAAAGACAGATAAACAGTCTCTAAAATGGTCAAACTGATGATTTCCTCAATAAGTGTATAGTACAAAACATAGAAAAAAGATGAACACACTTTAAAATGGTCAAACCGATGATTTCCTCAGTAAGTGTGTAGTACAAAACCTAGAGGAAAGGTAAATGCTCTCTAAATCAGTCAAACTGATGATTTCCTCACTACAGTTCAGCTGACCCTTTCTACACTTTTTTCTGTTGCTTTTTGGTGGTGGTTGTTTATATTTTGCTGGTTTTGGGGGGTTCTGCTCATTCAACTGTCTTCATCCCTAATGCTAAGAGCAAGACTGCTACTTGTGAAACAGCACACATGCAACACCTATCTTGTTCTGGTAAAACAAATCTCTTACCTTATTCGCAGTCTACAGTAATGTGCTGTCCCTATATAATAACAGTAATAATGACAAGTATGTAGCGTGCCTACCCTTGCAGAGCCGTAATCACTTACAAAATTAACACATACATATTAAGATGTCACAGATTCAAATACACAAAAGCAAGCAGTCATGCACAGGGTGATGGGGTCATTTACATAACACTGTGAAGGGTGGTGGTTTATCATGGCAATCTGTCATCTGAGGTTCCACTGTAGCTCACGGCATGTATCAGAGTCAGTCCAACTATACCCTCTCCCTGGTAATTTCTCTTACCTTGGTTCACAATTCAGACAGACACACTGTCCCACTCTGTCAAGGTGCAATCTACTGCACCCTGATAAAACACACATTTTTTACCCTTGTTACCCAGTTCATAATACAGGCTGACACACTGTCCCACTCTGTCAAGGTGCAATCTACTGCACCCTGATAAACACACATCTTTTACCCTTGTTACCCAGTTCATAATACAGGCTGACACACTGTGCCACTCTGTCAAGGTGCAATCTACTGCACCCTGATAAAACACACATCTTTTACCCTTGTTACCCAGTTCATAATACAGGCTGACACACTGTCCCACTCTGTTGAGGTGCAATCTCCTGCACTCTGATGAAACACAGGTCTCTAACCCTGGCTCACAATACAGGCAGACATACTGTCTTATTCGGTCATGGTACAAATCTACCTCATCCAGATAAAACACAGTTATGTTACTCACCTGGTTAAATGGTTCTCTCTCTTACCCTGGTTCGCAATCCAGGCAGTCATACTGTCCCAGTCTGTCAAGGTTCAATCTATCTCATCCCAATAAAACACAGGTCTCACACCCTGGTTTGCCATCCAGACAGACTGTCCCACTCTGTCAAGGTGCAAATCTACCTCATCCCTATCAAACACAGTTGCAAATCTACCTCATCCTTATAAAACACAGTAAGGTCTCTCACCCTGGTTCACAATCTAGACAGACATAATTATTGTCCTGCTCTGTCAAGGTTCAGTCTACGTCATCCCTGTAAAACACAGTTAGGTCTCTCACCCTGGTTTGCAATCGAGGCAGACTGTCCCGCTCTGTCAAGGTTCAGTCTACGTCATCCCTGTAAAACACAGTTAGGTCTCTCACCCTGGTTCGCAATCGAGGCAGACAGACTGTCTCACTCTGTCAAGGTGCAAATCTACCTCATCCCTATAAAACACAGTAAGGTCTCTCACCCTGGTTCACAATCGAGGCAGACAGACTGTCCCACTTGGGTGTATTTTCCCAGGCCACACTCGGCCGGCGTGATCGTCTGAGAGCCGCAGTAAAACCCTCCTGGGCAGTCAATGCAGTCACTCTCACTCCTGGCTTGCAGACCTAAAAAAGTCAGGGGCATTCACTTTTACTGACTGTAATTTCCAGACTACAAGGTGCTTTTAGACATAAGGCATTCCCCTCCCCACCCATGAAATTTGGCTCAAAACTTTTTTTTTAATCACATAAAAGGTGCTCCTGAATATAAGACACAACTCTGGAAGTGACACAGCTGATGAGCAAAACATGACGGACACATGTGTCAAACACAAAGTGCCACAATATGGAAAAGTGTACACAGTCAGTGAATCTGCTGTCCACAGAAAATTTGAATCAATCAAAAAGAGCATACACAGCATTTTTTCCAAAGATGAACAGCACCACAGACAATAGCTGGCCAATCCAATTCTCATCTGCCATGGGATTTACTGATAAGATCAAGTGGAAATTCAGGCTGCAGTGCACCCTTTTCATTCATTCAGATTCAATGTCAACTGGAGCACTGGTTTGAGTTTTGTGATTTTCCACCCTCAAGTCAATGTTGCTATAGACTATGCCTATGGGATTGTTCCAAATCCAATTTCTGGGCTCATGTCATCTGTCAGTTGCTTGGAAAATATCACTGATCAGTTTGCCAAGGTCTGCAATTTCTGTTTTAGTCTCATACAGCCACTTCTAGTCTGCAAACCAAGATACCTTGCACACTGTTCGCAGTTTAGTTTATCATCCCCTGCAGCAAGTACCAGTTCATGTTCCTTGGGAAGACAAAGATTTCTATGAAATTATGTCAGGGCAGCACAGAACTTTCCTGTTCCTTAGATTTTGACAATTATGTGTGAATTGCGGTCCTCATAAATTTGACTGAAATGACAGAAAATACTTTATTTGCAGAAATGCTTTGTGGTAAATAACTTCTTCTTTTTTCTCTTGATAGCTGGGAAAAGAATCAAATTGCAAAAAACAAAAACAAAAACATTAAAGCAAAAAAAACTAAAAAACTTAACAAATGATTAACCAGTTAGCCATCATCTGTAATTGTATCTGTGTCAATCATATACCCCACTGCCCTCTTGCCTATGAAGGGCAGTGATGCTGTGTTCATCCAATAAGAACAGGACAAAGCAGCCTCCTAGCCTACCTTCCCCAATGAAAGTTCCGTTGCTAGCCACACCGTAGGGCATGTAGGTTCCTGCAGGACACGGCTCAGGGACTGTGACGGCAAACTCACAGTAGTGACCTGAAAACAGGTAAACTCACAGTAAAGACCTGAAAACATGGGCAAACTCACAGTAAAGACCTGAAAACATGGGCAAACTCACAGTAGTGACCTGAAAACAGGTAAACTCACAGTAAAGACCTGAAAACATGGGCAAACTCACAGTAGTGACCTGAAAACAGGTAAACTCACAGTAAAGACCTGAAAACATGGGCAAACTCACAGTAGTGACCTGAAAACAGGCAAACTCACAGTAAAGACCTGAAAACATGGGCAAACTCACAGTAGTGACCTGAAAACACAGGCAAACTCACAGTAAAGACCTGAAAACATGGGCAAACTCACAGTAGTGACCTGAAATACGGACCTGCGGCAAACTCACAGTAGTGACCTGAAAACACAGGCAAACTCACAGTAAAGACCTGAAAACATGGGCAAACTCACAGTAGTGACCTGAAAACACAGGCAAACTCACAGTAAAGACCTGAAAACATGGGCAAACTCACAGCAGTGACCTGAAAACACAGGCAAACTCACAGTAAAGACCTGAAAACATGGGCAAACTCACAGTAGTGACCTGAAAACACAGGCAAACTCACAGTAAAGACCTGAAAACAAAGGCAAACTCACATATAGTGACCTGAAAACACAGGCAAACTCACAGTAAAGACCTGAATACATGGGCAAACTCACATACAGTGACCTGAAAACATGGCCAATCTCACGAAACTGTATTTATGCACCATCATCATAAATAACCACTGTATTTAGACACCATCATCATAAATAACCACTGTATTTAGACACCACCATCATAAATAACCTTTGCATTTAAAACACCATATTTTATACACCAACATCATAAATAACCTTTGTATTTAAACACCATCATAATAAATAACCACTGTATTTAAACACCACCATAATAAATAACCTTTGCATTTAAACACCATCACAATAAATAACCACTGTGTTTATAAGCAAGTATAAATAATCCTTGAAGCCAGAGGTGGTCAATAATCCTTGAAGCCAGAGGTGGTCAATAATCCTTGAAGCCAGAGGTGGCCTGCTCACCTTGCGTACAGTTCTGACACTGAGCACTCTCATATTTGCCATAGTCTGGGTTGTAGGTGCCGTTTGGACATCCATACAGTGACCAGTACGGGGTCCCGCTCGGACAGTAGTAGCCAGGTGGACAACTGTCTGTGGGGGCGGACTCTCCACCTGCCCAACATTTACACTATGTGTAAAACTAACATTGTGGATACCTTTCAGGGCTGGAGCAGATGCAAAACAAAATAATAATGTCCATTTATCATGCGCTCATCAACACCCTGAGTGCTCACATGATACATATTAACCTAAATACAACATTGTATACACATGTAGAGCACCTACCAAAACAATTTATATATGGTATTATATGGAAGCACACACACATGCACGCACACACACCCGCACGCACGCACACACGCACGCACACAGCACACGCACACACGCACACACAGACACACACACGTGCACACAATGACTATAGCAGAAACTGGGTATTGATATTAGTTGGGGTGGCAATACTGTGAGAAGAGGAAGGTTTTCAGCGATGCCACTTTTGAAAGAAATCAGGGGACAAGAAATCTGGGCACAAGTGCTCAGACCACCAGCATGCTGTGTGAGGTAAAGACAGGCGTTGAAACTGTCCAACTACAGAAACAAAAAAGTCAAAAAGATTAATGGGAAATGAACTGAAGACGCAAGCTGCCATGAAAACAGAAAACGTGCAATGTTCCCATCTGCTGGCTTCATTTGGTTTTGCTATCAGCATTTATACAAGTGTACTTTTTTTGTGCTTCAGATTTGACAGTCACAGGGCACAGTCATCTTTGTTTCAGAGATTTTTCCTCTTCTTCTTCAAACGGAGTACTGTACATGCTGTTAAACATCACTGTAGCTACTGCTGCTTGACATCATACTGACCATTACAGTAGTATTCCTGTGGACAGGTCGTGCACTGGGAGGCGTCGTAGAGATCTGACCGGTTGGTGTAGGTGCCCGCTGGACAGGGAAAGCGGTCAGGAGAAGGCGTCTGCAGTGGACAGTAGTGACCCAGACCACAGGGCTGGGCTGGGTTGATGGTGACACCTGCATTCCACGAACAATGTACATGAATGAAGCTTTAGACACAGAAGGCTGTCACAGAAAGGTATCTCTCTATCTGTTACTAGCAGCAGTGGGTTGGGTTATTTGGACATACACCTGGGTGCCATAGGCAGATGTACAGCAATAACACACACACACACACACACACACACACACACACACACACACACACACACACACACACACACATGAGCACACACACACACCAAAAAAAGAAGAAGAAGAAAGCACACACACACATATTTGTTTTTACAACTTCTCATACACATTGTGAATGGCCACTCCCTTTGTTTGTTGGTTCTCACACACACAAACAAAAGCCTGTCTGATCAACTGTGTGCAATGTATATGTGCAAGTGGTAACGCACCAGTCCCAGTGGCAACCTCCCAGTGGTAACATACCAGTCCAACTGGTAATGTCTCAGTGGTAACATACCAGTCCCAGTGGTAATAAACCCATCACAGAGATAAAATCAGTGGTAACATACCTGTCCCAGTGGTAACATACAAGTCCCAGTGGTAGCACACCAGTCCCAGTGGCAACATCCCAATGGTAACATACTTGTCCCACTGTTAATGTCCCAGTGGTAACATACCAGTCCCAGTGGTAACATACCTATCCTAGTGGTAATGTCAGTAGTAACATACCTGTTCCAGTGGTAACATCCCAGTGGTAACATACCCATAACAGTGGTAAAATGTCACTGTGGTAACACCCATTCCAGTGGTAACGAGCCAGTGGTAATGTCCCAGTGGTAACACACCTGTCCAAGTAGTAATATACCCATCCCAGTGGGAACTTTCCGGTGGTAACACACCCATCCCAGTGGTAATATTCCAGGGGTAACGCCCCAGTGGTAACACACCTGTCCCAATGGTAATGTCACAGTGGTAATGTCACAGTGGTAAGACACCTGTCCCAGTGGTAAGACACCTGTCCCAGTAGTAATATTCCAGGGGTAACGCCCCAGTGGCAACACACCTGTCCCAATGGTAATGTCCCAGTGTTAATGTCACAGAGGTAAGACACCTGTCCCAGTGGTAACATCACAAATGATAGCATACCTGTCCCCCAGTCACAGTACATCCCCTCAGGACAGGCCTCACACTCGTCGGCAGATGTCAGGTTGGTCAGCCCGGTGAAGGTGCCAGGTAGGCAGGGGAACTGGTCCTCCGTTATTGTGCCCTCCGGACAGTAGTGACCTGTGTGTGGACAGAGGTCAAGTTCACCATCACAGCTCTTCACTTTTCATTCTTCCTTATCTCCCCCTCAAATAATCGCCCAGCATCATGGGGTAATGACTTTATGGATGCAACCCTTTTTCTGTGGACATTTTACTTAACTGTGTTACTGTCTTTGTGTACACATGTGTATCATGTACATCTGTACATGTCTATGTGTACTGCTCCTCAGTAAGTGTATAAATATATTTTTCCTATTCTCGTATGCATTGTCACTATGTAAGCTTATGTTTCTGTCCTGGGTTTTCTGTGGGTTGTACTGCTGTGTAAATGTACTACTTTGTTGTATTTTTAGCCTGCTGGTGTGTATGTGTGCAACAAGCACTGTGAGCATGCACTATTTTTCATGAACCACATATAAACTTACATTCATTCATTCATACTTATCATGTACAACTTATTTCCCACTGCCTTGTGCACTGCACCATACTACATATGTGCCTATTATGTCAGAATAAAAACATGGAGATTGCCAGATCACATTAGAATGATGAGGTGTTCTCAGCAAGGTACAAATAATGTAGTCATCTGTCCCTACCCACTTCCTTACAGGGTGGAGTAGAATGAACCCACCTTCCTTGCAGGGCACAGTGTAGTCTGTCTGGTTGGGCAGTGGGCAGGCGAAGCTGGGTGGACACTTGTGGCAGTTGATGGGGTGGCCAGTGAAGTTGAGAGGGTTGTAGGTCCCTGCTGGACAGGGGACGGGGGCGTCTGTGGGGGCGGCCGATGTGCCGAAAGGACAGTAGGAGCCAGCTGGGCACACCTCACATTGAGTGTAGTCTGGAATATTTTAGGTTGGAAATATTAGGGAGTGGTTAGAATGGAAAACACTTTCAGCAACAGCAAAAATATGTTTTGAAAGGTAGCAGAATTTCAAAAGGACATACTATTCTACATGTAAATTACAAGCAAAATAAAGCAAACAACATATCCAAAGTTAAACACCACACACACCACACACACACACACACACACACACACACACACACACACACACACACACAGCCTCTTTCTTCCTCTCTTGTAACTGATACGTCTAGGCAATACATACATTTGCCCCCAACTCATCAATCTTTCTCTCTCACCCACACACATCAAAATATAAAAACACACAAGCTCTCTTTCTCTCTTGCAACTGGTAAATAATACATGCACCCCCCCCCTACCCCCCTTTCTTTCTCCTCACCCACCTACACACATACCCTTCCCCCTCTCTCTTGCATATACTCTCCCCCAACCCTCCACATTTTGTTTCTCCCTCACTCATCCACACACATGTATACATCTCTACGTCTCTCTTTCAATCTGTAGGTAATAGATACTCTTGTCACATCCTTCAATTTTTCTTTCTCCCTCTGTCACTCATCCGCATGTATATATACATACCTCTCTCCATCTGTCACGCAACTGCTAAGTAATATATATACATATCCAACCCATCACCAACACACACACATGCATACCTCCCTCCACATCTCTAGTAATGTATACACTCTCCTTTATCTCCTCAAAATTTTGTTTCTCCCTCACCCATGCACACACACACACACACACACACACACACACACACACACACACACACACACAACACTCACACACAAACACACTCTCTCTCTCTCCACACACACACACACACACACACACACACACACACACACACATCTCCATCTCTCCTGAAACTGCTCTCTAAGCAGTCCCTAATCTCCTTAGCTTTTCTTTATACTTCATCCACCCACACATGCAGCAACACACTCACAGACACTCCCTTTCTCTCATAAAACTTAAGGAAAAAACAACTGACCAACACCCCCAATGGCACCACATACACACAGACACTCCCTTCGAAAAACAACTGATCAACACACCCAGCAACACACAGACACCCCCTTTCTCTCACAAACATTAGAAAGAAAAACAACTGACACACACCACAGCACACACACACACACACACACACACACACACACACACACACATTCCATTTCTCTCATAGACACTAGAGGGAAAAACAAATGACCAACTCCCCAGCATGCGCACACACACACACACACACACACACACACACACACACACACACACACACACACACACACACACAGACTTCCCTTTCTCTCATAAATACTAGAGGAAAAAACACCTGACCTACACACCCAGCAACACACTCACAGACACTCCCTTTCTCTCATACAACACTTGAGGAAACACAACTGACTGTCAAAGCCCAGGTCCGGGCCATAGGTGCCGAGGGGGCAGGGGTTCTGGTAGGCTGAGGCCTGACTCCCGATGCAGTAGAAACCTTGTGGGCAGGCCTGGCCAGCAATAGAGCCCTCTGGACAGTACTGCCCAATGGGGCATGGCAAACACTGTGTGTCACTGGTGGCATTGGTGTCCGGGAGGTATGTTCCACCTGTTGACAGTTGGTGCAGGTTATTGTACATCCAACAACCGTACAGTTTGTGCAGGTTACTGTACATCCAACAACCGTACCTTTGTCACCCCTTGCGTAAACGCAAAACATTTGGTGAAAGATCGTATTCTCACGCTGGCCTTTTTGGGACAGTTTGACACAAATACTCCATGACTCATTCTTCTTCCTCTTTCAAAACTACCCTCAGAACTCACTTGTTTCAATAACTATTTCTAAATTGGCTTTTTTCACAGCCGTGTCTATTCCCCTTCCCCAGTAAGTTTGTGTGTGTGTGTGTGTGTGTGTGTGTGTGTGTGTGTGTGTGTGTGTGTGTGTGTGTTGTGTACATATGTGCATGTGCACATGTATGCATGCGATTGTTGTTAGCATTGTTGTAAAGTGCTCTGGTCTTCCACCTTGTGTGGATGAAGGGCAGTGAACAAATCCCTTTTATTACTGTTTTTAGTTTTACCATTTCATGGTTGCATCACTGTGACCTTCATTACTCCATTTCACCCCAACTGCATTTGACTGGGCCTTAAATATATACACTGACTGGGCATTAAATATCAACATTGACTGGGCATTAAATATCAATACTGGCTGGGTGTTAAATATGAACCATCAATCAGTATGTTACAGTAACATGGTTGCTATTGCAGTAGCTTGCACAATAACGCCTGTTTTATGCAGCATATTCACTTGCATAATATCAGAGCTGATCACAGTTGTCTGTGGATAAGTACTCCTGAACTCTGGTTTTTGCTTTCTCATATTCATTGCCTTCTGTAACATGGCACCCCCGGGGATTCTACCTTCAAAAGATCTTCTTGTTGTTTTAAAACACTTGGCTTGTCACCGTTTCTGAGCCAAGCAGTTCATATTACTGGGTGCGTAGGGATTCTTTGCTTTAAAATCCCCAAATTCAACTGAGTGCAACACCAGCATGTACACCAAGGCTGAATTCAAATGTTGCTATGCACTGCATGGTTATGTGGGGACCATCTTCAGCCATGATAATTCCCTGCATAACAGCAGTCACCTTCCAGAAATTGAGATAAATCCTCCAAAGACACTGTGTGACTGATCATAGGGCATAGGTAATAAAAAGCATGGTCGCACACAAAATCCTCTCACCCAGTAGAACACATCTGTTAATGTACAAACTACAATTATATATACCCAATGACCCGCAAAGCGTTCAACTCGGAAACACTACAACAACAACTGAGTGCCATGACTACACACTGACCAGGACAAGGGTACTGCGTGGCCTGTACCGTCCCAGTCAGACAGTAGTGACCAGCGGGACAGATGAACTGGGTGTAGTCCTCCACGCCTGGCCCCACACAGTAGTACCCTGCAACAATGCAATCAGACAGTTGCACCCTGAAACAATGCAAGCACATGGTATCAACCTACAACAGCTGGAGGAAAAAAGTAACCTGTAACAGTTTAATCAGACAGTTCCAATAAGTTCACACATGTGTAACCTTCGAAGAGTTTAATCCACCAAGTTCAGCCAAACAATGCTACTCAATCTTCTTTGTTCCAACAGCAGCTAGTCCAGGTCTGAACTCAATCTGTGAATCAAACTATAGCGTTGGTTAACTGATCCACCTGACTTGCTCATGTCTAGACTGACAGAAACCACCAACAACCAAGGACACACACAAGTCCCCTACCTGCAGGACAGGTGACACAGGCCACTTCAGAGGCAGAACCGTTGTACGGATTGAATGTCCCTGCGGGGCAAGCGTGGAAATCTTTGCCATCACACCAGCCACCCTTGGCACAGGCCTCAGCAGGTGGAGTGGCCGAGGTGGCGCCGATGGAGCAGGTGTAGCCATAGTCACAGACTGAGCAGGTGACGGCCACACCCGTGGAGTAGAATCCCGCTGGGCACTGTGTCTTGCTGGATGCTAAACACAAAACAGGCAGGTTACGAATGTCTTCACCCTTTCAGTGTCAGGGACAGGCAGGTTACAAATGTCTTCACCCTTTCAGTGTCAGGGACAGGAAGGTTACGAATGTCTTCACCCTTTCAGTGTCAGGGACAGGCAGGTTATGAATGTCTTCACCCTTTCAGTGTCAGGGACAGGAAGGTTACGAATGTCTTCACCCTTTCAGTGTCTGGGACAGGAAGGTTACGAATGTCTTCACCCTTTCAGTGTCAGGGACAGGAAGGTTACGAATGTCTTCACCCTTTCAGTGTCAGGGACAGGAAGGTTACGAATGTCTTCACCCATCATTTCCTTTTTAACAGTTTGTCTTTGGATCACAGAACAGTTGGCATTATTCTCAGAAGTTGGCACTATTCCCACCCAACCAGCTGCAGTAGATACATTTCTCAGCACCATCATTATTTGATGTGTCATCCACTCATTCTGTGAGCATGTTCTGTTTGTGCATGTGTGCGTTTTGTTTATGTGTGTGTGTGCACATGCGCATGTACACATGTGCACGTGCATGCATGTATTGTGTGTTTATGCCATGAATTACAAGATTTTTTAAATATGTGCCTTTTTATATTACATGTTACAACAGTTCTTTGCGTTTAAAAAATGTAATGTGTGATACTGTTTACTGTGATGGCATATATGTTTAGCCATGAATTTAATTTCTCTGATGAGATAACAAAATAGTCTTGAATCCTGAATCACATCAGTAGCCCATTCCTGGACTCACATGATCAGCTACTCACTGCCACGACTTACCCAAAGTGTTGGGACACTGGTACCCAGCTTCACATGCTGTACAGTTTGTGTTCTCCGAAGCACTGTAGTAGCCTGAGGGGCACAGCTGTGGGCCTTGGTCCGTCAGAGGGCACTGGTAACCCTCAGGGCAAGCAGTGCATGACAATGCTCCGCCCAGGGAGTACCGGCCGGAGCTACACGGGTTACTGCAAGGAGAAGGTGGTTGCTCTTCAGTACCAACAAAATTAACACTTTCACTGCCATGATGCTGCTTGAAAAAACCCAATAGAAGTGCCCAATTTGAAACCCCTCAGCCTTTTTGTTTTTTACTTTTTGCATTAGCATATATATATTTGAAAGAATTTTCATCAAGAAGCACAGTATTGAAAGCAGATTTGTTATAGGACCGGAAAATACAAATACTGTTTGCAGGTGTATGCGTGCACTTTTCAGCCAAGAAATCAGACAGGCTGCGGCAGTGAAGGGGTTAATTTAACTCTCAGGACAAGGAGGCCATGACAATGACGGCACTCCACCAAGGCAGTACAAACCAGGATTGCATGGGCTATGAAAATGGGAAGTTACAGCCAGTTACCACATGGTCTAATCAAAATACAGTTTCAGCTCAATCAAACCTTCAATGTGTTCATCATCAACTTTGTATCTCTTACCCTGAACACGTGAGGAACCAGTCAATATCATAATAACACTCAGGACTTCCATGTGACCCAAGAAGCTTACAAGCATACAAAGTAAACAAAACTGCATGGACGAACATCCCAAACTTACATGATCAACTATACAGGCATAACACTGTGCAAAAAGGAAGCCAAACATTTTGAAAACCATATACCACCATTAAACACATTACAAGATTTTTACATGTTGTTAAGTCATACCTGCTAAAGTCATCTTCCTATTATTTTTTTCCAGCTACTTTTTATTCCATTGCCCATTTGTGGGCATAAAATTAATTTAGATCCCCCCCCCCCCCCCCACCCACCCCTGCTTTCTTTCTCCAACTCCCCCCACCATCTCTCCCAAGGCCTCCTTCCCTCCCTTTGCCATCCTGCCCCCCCCCCCACCCACCACCCACCCCCACCACCACCCCTCCACCCCCTCCTCTCCAACATTTCTACCAAAAATGACAGCACACCTAACATGCACACAGTGAAACCTACACAGTAGCAGCATTGGTATCTGGACACTCAAAGCCAGCCGGGCACTGGGTGCAGGTGGTGGTGTTGCTCTCTGCATACCATCCTGCCGAACACGAGATCTGTGTGGCCACTGTTGTGGAAGGGCATGCACTGAAACCAACACCACAGACCATCAGGCAAGGTGTTATGTTTTGCACGCGCGCGCACGCACACACACACACACACACACACACACACACACACACACACACACACACACATGCTTCAAGGCATTCTCCCTGTCAAAGTTTGTTAATAAATAATTTTAATCTGAATGAATTAACAACAGTGATGGTGACCATGACGACTCAATGGTGATGATATGAAAATGATGCAAGTCTGTGGCTGGCTGGTTGGCTAAGAAGCAGGACGAAATTCAGCGGCCAAGAGCTCAAGTCTTGGATGCAACAAGGTGCAGAACCATTTTCCAGTCCTTCCAACACTTGTGCAGACTCATCAGCACCTGTTCCCCCTTCAAAAGCACAGTACATGATAAGATCTGTCCATTTGTGCTACCTCCATCAGTTCTTTGAAATCTTCCTCGAAAACCTCTTTTCAAGAACCTTTTCTCCGGTGCCATTGCCCTGAGACGAGTGTGTGTGTGTGTGTGTGTGTGTGTGTGTGTGTGTGTGTGTGTGTGTGTGTGTGTGTGTGTGTGTGTGTGTGTGTGTGGCACAGACACACAGCAGCAGAGGAATCATAATGACGACTGCATAAACTCCTAATTGAAGGAGGTGACATCACGGATGATGATGATGATGATGATAGCTACAACACCTAGCATGACCAGCTGGTCACTTTTCTGACCTCCCAGCAGGACAGGTGGTACAGCTGCTCTGCTGACCAATGGAGTAGGAGCCGGGACTGCACACAATCTTGGTGTCACTGTCGGTCAGAGGGCAGGCGTAGCCAGCAGGGCAGTCCGTGCAGTCTGTCGATCCTGCCAGGGAGTAGGTGCCTGACACGCAGCTGACGATTCCTGTCCCATCCCTGTTGGGGCATTTCTGGCCAGCGGGGCACACAGTGCAGGAGTCCGCACCGGCATTGGAGTAGGTCCCTGCTGTGCAGTCGTATTCCAGTGCTTCCCTGTGCATAGCATTGCATTATGTGTGAGGTTTTCTCCCCGTTTCCGTCTCCATTTCTCAGTGTGGAGTTGGGTGGGTGGGGGAGAGGATGGTGGTGGGGGAAGAAAATGGGGTGGGTTGATGGGGTGGTGGCTAGAATAGTGATGGGGTCAGGGTAGGGGTGAAGGGGTTTTGGGAGTAAAGAGAACAACAAAAAAAGGAAGGAAAAAAAAAAACGGAAAAAAAACCCACCCATCACAACAACGACACACAACGAAAAGGCCAAACAGTTCAACGCTGATCATCCAGAAAGCAACCAAACTAGTACAAGGAAGGCTCACTAATGTAAAGAGAAATCCACATTTCTGAATGTTGAAGATCTCATACAAACACTGGCAGAGCTGCACAAGGAACTCACTCAGTACTGGGACAGTACTTCCCAGCAGTGCAAGTTGTGCAAGTTGTCTGACCAGCAATTGAGTAAGTTCCTGCCGCACAAGCTACATTCTGGGTAGGATCTGTGGTGCTGGGGCACTCGTAGCCACGGGGACACTCTGTGCACGATATCTGCCCTGCTGCACTCAAAAACCCTGCACAAACACCAGTCACATCAAGTCAGTTCAGGTCATTCTTTACTCTAGTCATCCCATTTAAAGAGACAATGGATACGAGACAAAAACAACAACAGCAGACTTGTTACACACACAGAGAAAGAAAGAGTGGGTGTGAAGTAGTGAGAGACAATGGATATGAGTCAAAACAAACAATAGCAGATAGCTAAGACTGACTCATTACACACACGGAGAAAGAAAGGGTGGGTGTGAGAGAGAAAGTTCCATAGATTGGATGTTACTACAGACATTACTAATTACATTAATTACACTTAGAAGTGCTTCATCTTACTACCCCAGCCTTGCTTTCCTGTGTACCCACAAACACTGTCCATTTTTTACTTCATTTTACCACCCCCACCTTCCTTCCCTGTGTACACATAAACATTGTCCATTTTTTACTTCATTTTTTACTACCCCCACCTTCCTTCCCTGTGTACACATAAACACTGTCCATCTCTCACTTCATTTTACTACCCCCAGATTCCTTCCCTGTGTACACCCAAAGACTGTCCATCTCTTACTTCATTTTACTACCCCCACCTTCCTCCCCTCTATACACATCAACACTGTCCATCTCTCACTTCATTTTACTACCCCCCGATTCCTTCCCTGTGTACACCCAAAGACTGTCCATTCTCACTTCATTCTGCTACCCACTAAACCCCCCTCAACCATCTAACTTCACCACCCCCTCCCTCCAACCTTAACGTTTAATGAACCACATTTGCTCACTGTGCAGAGAAGTACAACACCTACCAGTGGCACAAGGCGTGGGTGAAGCATCGGTCACAGGGCAGCTGGACCCAGCAGGGCATGTCTGACACCCAGAACTGGACGCACTCAGGCTGTACTCTCCTGGCTGGCACGCCACAGGGGAACTCGCCTTGTCCAGACACTCAAACCCTGTAACATGACAGTGAATGGTAAACCCTGGAACATGACACAGTGAATGGTAAACCCTGGAACATGACACAGTGAATGGTAAACCCTGGAACGTGACACAGTGAATGGGAAACCCTGGAACGTGACACAGTGAATGGGAAACCCTGGAACGTGATACAGTGAATGGTAAACCCTGGAACATGACACAGTGAATGGTAAACCCTGGAACGTGACACAGTGAATGGTATCTCAGACACCAACAGCTATACTCTCCTGACTGACACACCACAGACAGGGGAACTTGCCTTGTCCAGACACTCAAACCCTATAACATCACACAGTGAATGGTATCTCTGACACCTACAGCTACACATGGTCAGGCTGTCTTCTCCTGGCTGACACACCCTAGAGCTATACATGGTCAGGCTGTCTTCTCCTGGCTGACACACCCTAGAGCTATACATGGTCAGGCTGTCTTCTCCTGGCTGACACACCCTAGAGCTATACATGGTCAGGCTGTCTTCTCCTGGCTGACACACCCTAGAGCTATACATGGTCAGGCTGTCTTCTCCTGGCTGACACACTCTAGAGCTATACATGCTCAAGCTGTATTCTCCTGGCTGACACACTGCTGGGGAACTTGCTTTGTCCTCAATCAAACCCTGTAACAACACAGTGAATTGCTTGAGGCCTGCCAAGCACCAGCCAGATACCTCTGACACCAGGAACTTGCTACATCCTGACTGTGCTCTACCTGATCACATGCCATTGCAGAACAAGCACTGACCAGACACTCAGAGCATGTAACAATATTCTACAAAAACACTTAAACAATAATAATGTGGAATTTCTGGAGCACTTGTGATACCATCAGAAAGTACAAAGTGCTTTACAGTCAATCATTTTTCAAGATACAAACCACAGACAGAATACAAACCATGGACAAAAGCAGCTGAAAATGTAGTAGTACTCTCTCTCTCTCTCTCTCTCTCTCTCTCTCTCTCTCTCTCTCTCTCTCTCTCACACACACACACACACACACACACACACACATGCATGTACACACACACACACACACACACACACACACACACACACACACACACACACACCACACACATATATGCATGTGTATTGCAATGACAACACAATAGCCAGTCAGAGACACTTTAACAGTCACAACAGTGAATCATCCAAATCTTGCCAAGCCCTGTCTACTTATGCCATTTTAGGACCCACATATATAACACATTTGGAAGCCATTCTACAAAACTGAATGACTTATCCATTGTCCATGCTAACTGCAAAAGCAGAGCAGCATTAAAATACAACTTTACACCAGAACCCATATAAACTTGACTGGGGTTTGTTTTCTTTCATGTCTGCAACAAAAAGCTGGACATTTTGTTAATCATCGTGCCAAGCAATACCCACCAGCAGGACAGGCAGTGCAGGTGGTCGCAAAGCCCAGAGAGTAGGTGCCCGTCGCACAGTCCGTTTCCGCAGTGGACGTGCACGACTTGCCCGCTGGACACACTGTGCAAGTCCCCATTCCTGCCGATGAGTAGGTTCCTGAGGGGCAGGCCGTCTCGCTGGATGATCCCTCCGCACAGTAGAAGCCCGCTGTGCACGTGGTACATGTCATGGCTGGGGACAGAGGGTAGGTTGTGTCAATCATAGTGATGATAATACAACGATGATGATGGTGGTGGTGACAATGATTAACACAGCATCCCAAGGACAGGCAGTCTTGCTGGACAATCCCTCAAAACTGTAGAAGCCTGCTGTGCACGTGGTACACATTATGGCTGGGGACAGAGGGCAAGAGGCAGGTTGTGTCAATCTTAAGGATGATAATGATGATGATGATGATGATGATGATGATGGCAATAATAAACATAGATCCTGGGGGACTGGCGGTCTTGCTGGACCTTCCCTCAGTACCACAAAAACCTGCTGTGCATATTTGCTACTGTGACACCTCATGGGTGGGGACAGTGGGCAAGAAGCAATAAGAATTAAGACTGACAATCACAAAAATGAGAAACTTCTGTAGGCAAGTATCAACTTCTAATGAACACAACTACTGATGTTCACAGGATGCACGCACATAGGATTTTACTGTTGCCAGTTAGTGTTGTTGCAACCACATATGTTATGTTCTACAGAGGTGCAGATCTGTTGATTTGTTCTGAACACTAGACGTGTGTGCCTGCATTTATGAATGTGTGTGCATATATATATATGCACATGTATACTGACAGGAATTTTTAACTGTGGTTATGGTGAAGGGGTGGGTGCGGGGCACAGGGACAGGAGTTAGGAGGGAAAGGGGGCTGGTGTTTGGGGTTTCACTGCAATCAAACCACAATGACCCAAGCTTTCTGCCCGTTCAGACAAACCCCTCAAGGTGTGTTGTATGTTCAACAGCGAACTCACATCCAAGAGCACTGTAGGATCCGACAGAGCACTTGACAGGGGTGGCTGATGCACTGGCACATTCATAGCCAGCTGGGCACTGCTGGCATGCCGTCCAACCTGCCTCCGAGTACATGTCTGAAACAACAAATAATATTCTGTTCATTTCCACCCATGCAATTTCAGTCACATACTTCCCTGATGAAACACCACCCAGAAAATAAAATGAAAGTGGTTTTAAAAGCAGTGTGAAGACTTCCTTTACATGGACATATGGACAAACTTTACAACATTATGTGCAAGGTTGGTGCTTCATCAAGGGTCCCATTGTGTAATTTCTCTGTCACACCGATTTGACACAGATTTGTTCAGTGTGACACTCTTCACAGCTAGATTCAAATACCAAAGAGGACAGCCCTTGTGTGAACTTGTAAGCCACAGCCAGATGCAAAGGACATCTCAGGGCAAAAGCCAAAGAAGACAGCAACAAAGAAGGCAAAAACAGACAAGAAAAAAAGAAGAAAAAAAGAGAAAACAAAGATACAGCTGCCTGAATGAACAGGGACATAGAATATATATATTTGAATGAACAGGGACATTGAATATACATCAATCTATGCATGCATTAATGTATGTATGCCAGAAAGACTGTGCACGCAAGATCTTGGCTCTCTTGGGTTGTCTGTAAAACTCCCAGAGCATGCAGAGGGACAGAAACACACAAGAAGAAGTAGACTATAAAGAAATAGAAACACTAAGAAAGCAAAAACTCTTTCCTAAAACTCTGTGAACTGACTGACTCATTATTGGTTTTAACATCTTTTCAACAAGTGCGTATGTCATATAATCAGGATGAAGCTCAATCACACTACACAAAAAGATTCTTAAAAGGCCTGCAATCAAGACATGGTCTCACTCATGAAACAGAAGTGTGTTACAAGAAGATCAAATCTGTCAGGAAGATGTGTAGAGTTGAAGAAGATCAGAAATATTTTGAAGGCAAAAATTGCTCAAACTAGAGATTAAAAGCATAGTGTGTGTTGGTCTCACTGGAGGGGCAGACAATAGGTGGGCCAGAACTGCTCAAAGATCAAAGATCAAAAGCACAGTGATACAACTAAAACAGGGTCTCACTGGAGAGGCAGACGATGGGAGGGCCAGAACTGCTCAAAGATTGAAAGCATAGTGATACAACTAAAAGAGGGTCTCACTGGAGAGGCAGACAATGGGAGGGCCAGAACTGCTCAAAGACTGAAAGCATAGTGATACAATCAAGACTTGGTCTCACTGGAGGGGCAGGCAACGGGAGGGCCAGAACTGCTCAAAGACTGAAAGCATAGTGATACAATCAAGACTTGGTCTCACTGGAGGGGCAGACAATGGGAGGGCCAGAACTGCTCAAAGATTGAAAGCATAGTGATACAACTAAAAGAGGGTCTCACTGGAGAGGCAGACGATGGGAGGGCCAGAACTGCTCAAAGACTGAAAGCATAGTGATACAACTAAAAGAGGGTCTCACTGGAGAGGCAGACAATGGGAGGGCCAGAACTGCTCAAAGACTGAAAGCATAGTGATACAATCAAGACTTGGTCTCACTGGAGGGGCAGGCAACGGGAGAGCTGATGGTGTCTGCGCAGTATGACCCAGCAGAGCACTGGGTGCAGGTGGCATCTCCAAGCAGTGCATAGTAGCCAGTCCCACAGTCTACAGGAGTGCTCCTGCAAAATGCCAATTAACGCTTGTCAATATCATGCTCACAACCTCTACAGTAAAACTATTAATTTATTGACACTTTGTCCTACTTTTATCACTATCATTATGCAAAACAATTTACAGTCAGCTCTGATGTGTATCCGCTAGCTGTATATATTTTATGTTTTCTTACTCGTAGTTGTCAATGTTTGTCATTTTGAATATAACATAAAAATCTTAGCGTCTTTTCTTGAGGTTAGTGATGCTTCGTGTATTTTCATTTGCATAACTGTAGTCAAATATTGCAAAGCAACACACAACTCATTTAGCCCATGACCTTCACAACACAAATTGTGATTATTGTTTATGTTATACTAAATTTATTTGTCACTTTTTCTTTCTTCAGTTTGAAGCTGTCTTCCCTGTTTGTGGATGCTTTCTTGATGAAGACAATCTATTATCACTACTGTGATTTTCTTGTTACACAAATGCCTTCTGACTTCACGGGTGTTTTGCAGGAGTTCACTAATATAATAATGAGCAATAATGAATAAAACTTAAAACATGAGCTTCAAATGCTTTGGGTATTCCTTGTTCACACACACACACACACACACACACACACACACACACACACACACACACACACACACACACACACACACACACACACACACACACACTCTCTCTCTCTCTCTCTCTCTCTCTCTCTCTCTCTCTCTCTCTCTCTCTCTCTCACACACACACACACACACACACACACACACACACACACACACACACACACACACACACACACGCACCCACCCACACACACACACACACACAAACACCCCAAGTGCCTTACGTTGGATTGGTGCACTGTTTGCCAGCAGGGCAGTCTTCACACAGCTCCTGGCTGGAGTCAGCCACCTTGTCTGTAACGCACAGCAAACACCACATCAACACCACTACAGCGTCAGCTGGCAGATGACTCAACTGAACAATAACCTTTCACCAGGGAACAATTCTGGGCTGAACTGAAGGAATCAGTTCAGTTCTCTACAAGCCAGGATTGTACCTATGCACCCAGGAAAGTCATCATATTTAGAAAGATTTTCATAATCTTGCTTAAAAAAAACTAAAAAAAGTTCTGGTGTTGGTCTAACTGACAACAGTCCTTACTTATCCTTTCAAGGTATCATCAACCACTCCCTCTTTTTCAATTCTGAGCTGAGCATCAACAACTGATTCCAAGCAGAATGAAACTTAGTGCTTTCATTCAAAACTTCTTTTACTCAGTATTACAGTTGCTTCATTTCAGTTATCCACAAATAATGAAATACCATACTGTTAAAATAATGATACTAATACAAAATAATAGCAATAATAATAAAAATGGATTTCTGTAGCACAGTATCTCACCCATTTTGCAGGTAAGCACACATCTGTTACTTTGACAAACTGTACCATGACAAATTCACAGATCTATAGCAATCAGACTCAGTTACCAGTCCACTAGCTTCATACACAACAAGACAGTGCTGCTGAAAGGGGCAGTTACTCACTGGAGGCACACAGTGTGCAGGAGTCGCTGCCCTGAGTGGCCACGTATCCTGCGCTGCATGACGTGGGTGTTGAGGTGGCATTGCTGCAGAAGTGACCCACGGGACATGGCGAACATGAACTGGACCCTGCACACAAACAATTCAAATTGTTAAGATACCTTACAGTTACAGCTTGTATGCTGTATACCTTTACACATGATACATTTCTGTAAACTAATGACACATATATTACAGTAAATTCCACACAAAAATGGGAGCGTCATTTTCCAGCTTATCAAAAAAAACAACTTCAACTTAACAAAGTAACTGCATTTTCATACCTCTGTTTGCTTCATTTGAGTATAATCTCACAAACACCATATTGTTAAAATTACTGTCAGCGGGGTTCATTTTTGCTTTTATTTCATCAAATGTGTACACTGTATGCCACATACATCATAACCTAACATAGTAACAGCCACACAGATTAAGGAAGCCCACCCTCTGTGCGAAAATCACATGACTGAAAGTGAAAGAAAAGACGGCACAGGGATACTGAATATCAAGCTCTTTATTTTCCCTGAGCTTCAAACCTAATTTCTGACCCAGCTGCCACTGTGCCATAGCGTACCTGGCTGAAATTTAGAAATTACAAGCATCATGGTCATTGACTCGTTGCCCTATGTTTAATATCACTGATTTTTGAATGATCTCAAATAGCTTAGTCAAAATGTAACAGTCCAGTGCATCAACCAACCAGCCTGCTGTTATTGTCACATTTTTCACCCAAGCATTCATGAATGCCTTCATCTTTAGCTCAGTTTAGTCTTCTGGTTTCAAAAACCAAGTTATTTACTGGAACTTACTCCAAATGCGAACCAAGCCCATCTTAACCAAACTACTACTTGTAGAATAAACACACAAGGGAATTAATTAGCACTCAAAAGATGTCACACAAGCACAACAACAAAGACTTGTGTGCAGAATCAACACACATAAGAATTAATTAGTGCTCGAAAGAGTCACACAAGCACAACAACAAAGACCCGAGTTGCCTACAGTAACTCTCACCTGGCATGAGTGTAAATTTATACAAGGTACATAAATTTATATCTACATGTATACTGATGGAGCTACAGTAACTCTCACCTGACATGCATGTAAATTTATACAAGGTGCATAAATATCTACATGTACACTGGTGGAGTTAATGTACCCTGTATTTACATGCATGCCAGGTGAGAGTTAGCGTAGGCGACTCAGGTCTTTGTTGTTGTGCTGTTGAGACTGCGACTCTTTCGAGCACTCATTAATTCCTTTGTGTGTTGATTCTGCCTGAGCGCTCTGCGCCTCATTCTGTTTCAGATTTTCTACTTGTGGGATGAATACAGTGTGACTGAACTGAACTGCATCTGAATATTAAGTATTAATGTACAGTGGCATCCACCTCTGAACCTCTCTAGGCTCTAAAGCATTGATGTGAAAGCGGAAGACCCTGAGGATGTGAGCAGCTGACCTGAACTGGCTGAGTATTCTCCAGGGGTACAGGGAAGACAGGAGCCCAGTCCCAGTGTGCTGTAGTAGCCAGCCGAGCATGTCACTGGGGACCCATGGTTTGGACACTCCGATCCCGCTGGACACTGGGTACACGATGTCTGACCTGAGTGCAAAGACAGATCATCATCAGCACCAGCAGCAGCAACAAATACTGCGTATTACACTAGTAGTGCCCAGCAACAGCATGAACATTACCAATATCAGTCAGCTGTACTTCAGCTCCATTCAATGGAAACCATCATCCCACAATAATTTTTATATATATTCATAATTATATATATATATATATATTATATGTATAATTTATTAAAACTCATATTTATCATCATCAGAGTAAAAACCCAGGTGAAAAGACCAACCCTATTTTAATTAAGACTTTTTTTCATCTGAAATACCTCTCTTCATATAAATTTTCACACAAATGAACCCATGACCAAGGACCATCTCTCTTCTAAGACCACCTGTGCATGACTTTTACAGTGAATGCAGAAAACATGTATGTGAAACATGTACTAAATATACCTAGGCAACAGTCAATGATGTGACTGTCATTATAGGAAATGTTCTCACATACACTGTGTGTGTGTGTGTGTGCATGTGTGTGTGTGTGTGTGTGTGTGTGTGTGTGTGTGTGTGTGTGTGTGTGTGTGTGTGTGTGTTTATTTTGTTAAATTGTTCTCGTCAATTGACCATGTCAAACTGATCACGCAAACAACATAATCCAACAGCTCATAAACTTCATACCAATGTGATGATCATAAACATGATAAAGGCACCCCACCCCACCTGTCCCTGACCACGTCCCAACCCTTTCCTCTAAATTTAAACTAAACATGATTTCCCACAGGAAATGCAGGCAAATCACTGCACATACCAGTTGTTGATGTGTAATATCCTGGGTCACACTGCACAGGTGTGGCAGAAGTGGAGCTGCAGTAGGAACCGATGGGACATGCTGTGCAGTTGCTGGCACCCCCCAGGGAGTAGTGACCAGAAGCACAGTTGCTGGGGACACTGGTACCGTCAGAAGGACACTCCTGGCCCGCAGGACATGTCTTGCAGCTGACTGAACCATCTGTGTCACTGTACTGACCTGCAGGACAATTCTGAAAGCAGGAACAGATGGGTCAACATCACTGCGAGTTGGAACACCTTCATGAGTGAAGGTTTAGTTTAGTTTTAATACTGAGTTCTAACATGGGAGAGATCACAGGCTGCTGGTTCCAAGGGAGACTGATAGGAATTGGATGAGCAGGGGATAGACCCCTTTCTTTTATCTCGCTGTTGCACAGTGACAACCAATCAGAGTCAGCTACAAAGTTCTACAACTCCTTCAAAGCGGATGTAGGGCGGAACGTGCTGATACTGACTTAGAGTGTACTGAGATTTGACCGGGCTGAATCATTTTAGATGCCCACACACTTCGTAAAATTTCCAGTTAATTCAATACATTGACTGACAAAGAAGCTCCGGCACCTGGCTGGCCGTTGTTATTATTTTAATTTTTCCCCCTTCGGGGTGAGCTGGTAGGGTGGGGTAGGGGGTGGGGGACATTTAGTGTAGGCCAGCACAAGTGCGTGCAATCCACCTAGGTGTGTGTGGGGGGGTTGGTGTGCGTGTGTGTATGTGTGTGTGGGCACGTGCACGGAAACCTGTGAACACATGTGTGTGTGTGTGTGTGTGTGTGCGTCAGTGCGAGCGCGCACACATGCAGGCGACTATGAGTGCGGGGGTGTTTGTTTCAGTGTGCGTCAGTTTCACTTTGTTTTGTATGTCTAAGTATGTGTATTGATGTATTATTATGCTATTGCTTTTGTGTGTGAGTATTTATGCATTCCATACTTTAATTAAATGACAAAGCTCTTTGAGTCGCTCAACTCGCACCCATTATTTATTTGCTGCAGGCTATAGTCTTTTGACTGTTGTGGTTTGGTGGTGTGTTTACCATTAGGTTTGTCGGTAGTCTGCCGTTTCTATTAATTTTGCCAGGTCAAGCTAAGTACTTCTTTATTCCATTTAAAGGAACAAGCAAACCAAACCAAAAACAAAAACAAAACAAAAACCAACAAAACAAGAACATATTTAAAAAAATTAAAGAGAAGAATAAAAAAAGGAAAATGACCATGTATAAATGATCCAAAATTTAAGAGAGCGCAACAACAGACAGACAATACTGATATAAACATTATTAGATAGAATAATATTGGTTACAGAAATGCACTGTAAAATAAACAGTAGCTCACACATTCAAATATGATTAATAGGCTATTATATACGTGGCACAAGTATAATCACTATTCTCATCCTGTCCGCCTTCACACCCACACCCATACACCATGTCACCGCCTCCCACACATCCACAAGAACACATACATACACCCACCCTCATATCTCAGTCTCTCTCTGTCTGTCTGTCTGTCTGTCTGTCTGTCTGTCTGTCTGTCTGTCTGTCTGTCTGTCTCTCTCTCTCTCTCTCTCTCTCTCTCTCTCTCTCTCTCTCTCTCTCTCTCTCACAGACTGACACACACACACCCGCAGGCACGCGCGCATACAGGCACATGCACGCATGTACACAAATAACGGACCAAGCCGGGTAGCCTCATAATTTATTCCTAAAACAGGATGAAAATCGGCATGAAATTAGTGAAAGCTGTTACACAGAGAGAGACTGAGAGAGAGAGAGAGACGGACAGACAGACAGACAGAGAAAATTAGCCTAAATGATTGTACATAATAGTAAAATGTAAGGTAAGAGATCAAAAATTAAAGGTTTCAACACAGCAACACACTCACCCTCACATGCACACGACACTCGTGACACGTCCTGCTGGCAAAACAGCCTAATCAATGTCAGTTAATGCCGCAGTTACTCCCCCCGCCTCCCTACATTCTCTTGTTCTAACAACAATGGTATATATATATATATATATATATATATATATATATATATATACTGCAGTAATTAAGTGCACAGCTGGTACACTTCAATAAGATGGAGAAGAAGAAAAAGAATTGTAAAAGAAATTGTAAAAAAAACCCACTTCATTCTCAACAGACTGGGCCGGGGATCATTCTCGAGTCAGCGCCGCAGAACACGATACTTTGCCTTTCTGCTGAAACTAAATGACAGATGTTTCGCGGGATTCCTGGCTTTTATTCGACCAGTGATGCAGTGGATTACACGGCAGTGATCTTTTGCACCCATCCTGTAGCCGTGAAATGCGAGGTTTTCACTACTACTAGTACTAGGGAAATACAGCTATGCGCTCGGCCAGCAACCCAGCTGACGTGTTCCCCCCTACTTCCAGCAGATTTTGCACGCCAGTCCATTGCACATGCGCGAAAATTTAAGTGAAAGGGGTCTATTGACCAATAAGATTAAGAGTTGGATTCACATGAGACGGATTGGAGTTGGATGAGCAGGGGATTGACCAATAAGAGTTGGAGTAACACAAGATTGGTAGGAATTGGATGAGCAGCAGATTGACCAATAAGAGATGGACTAACATGAGACTGATGAGATTTGGATGAGCAAGAGATTGACCAATAAGAGATGGATTAACATGAGACTGATGGGAGTTGGGTGAGCAGGGGACTGACCAATAAGAGATGGATTAACATGAGACTGATGGGAGTTGGGTGAGCAGGGGACTGACCAATAAGAGATGGATTAACATGAGACTGATGGGAGTTGGGTGAGCAGGGGACTGACCAATAAGAGATGGATTAACATGAGACTGATGGGAATTGGATGAGCAGAGAACTGATCAATAAAAGATGGATTAACATCATAAACATGAGACTGATGGGAATTGGATGAGCAGGGGACTGACCAATAAGAGATGAGACTGCTGGGAGTTGGGTGAGCAGGGGACTGACCAATAAGAGATGGATTAACATGAAACTGATGGGAATTGGATGAGCAGGGGATTGACCAATAAGAGTTGAATTAACATGAGACTGATGGGAGTTGGGTGAGCAGGGGACTGACCAATAAGAGATGGATTAACATGAGACTGGTTGGAGTTGGATGAGCAGGGGATTGACAATAAGAGATGGATTAACACAAGACTGATGGGGATTGGATGAGCAGGGGATTGACCAATAAGAGATGGATTAACACAAGACTGATGGGGATTGGATGAGCAGGGGATTGACCAATAAGAGATGGATTAACACAAGACTGATGGGGATTGGATGAGCAGGGGATTGACCAATAAGAGATGGATTAACACAAGACTGATGGGGATTGGATGAGCAGGGGATTGACCAATAAGAGATGGATTAACACAAGACTGATGGGGATTGGATGAGCAGGGGATTGACCAATAAGAGATGGATTAACACGAAACTGGTGGGAATTGGATGAGCAGGGGATTGACCAATAAGAGATGGATTAACACAAGACTGATGGGGATTGGATGAGCAGGGGATTGACAAGTAAGAGTTGGATTAACACAAGACTGGTGGGAACTGGATGAGCAGGGGATTGACCAATAAGAGATGGATGAACAGGAGACTGCAATGCGAGTTGAAGCAGCAGGCTGACAGGGGATGATCAGTGGGAGATGGATGAGCAGAAGATTGATCGAGCTGGATCAGCAGAGGTTTGAGAGTTGGATCAGCAGGAGATTGAATGGATGGGGGGTGGATGAACAGGAGACAGATCTGGGAAGTGAAATAGCAAGAGATGATGAGAGTTTGATCAGCAGACTAGTAATGGTTAAGTAACCATCCTTATCATTTTGAAGATTCCGTAACTGTTGGATAAATATACTTGCCTACTTAGGGTAACTTGGAAGGTGGGGAAGAATTGTTTTAATTTTCATATTTTTTAGATGAATTGAGAAGCCAAGACTGGACTTCAATCAGCAGACATAGTCAGCAGTGGAACCACTTTATAGTTTATAACAAAGTGGATGGGCCACTAACACTTTACTTCTAACAGTTCATAATAAATGCAACAAAACTCAGTTAATGGATCCCAAGTACATGAATCTGACATAATAATATTATATAATCAGAATTGGATTGATCAGCAAGTGAATACAATTTGGACAAGCAGCGGATAAAATTAGTTGTGGAAGTTATTTAAAACTAAAACTAGTAAAAGAATAAGCAGAAGACACACTGTGTATACATGTATGGGAGTTCAGTTAGACAAGCAGTATGAAAGTTGGACAAGCAAGAGAGAGACCTGTAAATGGAAAGAATGAAATAGGATGCTGATGGAATGGACATTTTTGTGCTATACATCTGTGGTATTCCCTGAATCTGCTGATGATACATTCACCATTACAGTACTAGTAATAGTATTACCATCAATAATGGATATTAATAGTATTATTACAGTATTAATTAGTCTGTTACTGTGTTACAACTTACATACTTTTTTAACAGCCAACATTTTTTCAAGTATGCTAACCTGAAGTGTAACATAAAATTATCATTACATAAACACAGTACTGCTTTTAAAAGAAACACTCTACTTACAACACATGCTGTGATGCTGTCCTCTCCTGTGCCTGCACTGTATGTTCCCTTTAGACAGAGCACTTTGGGACTGGACCCTCCAGTACAACTGAAACACAACACCACAACAAATGTGAAATGACAAGTCACACCATTTCAATACTCTGGGTCTGGACTTGCCAAAATACAAATAAAATACAGCAACACTTTGGGACTGGACCTGCCAGTACAACTGAAACATAACACCACAACAAATGACAGATCACACCATTTCAATACTTTGGGTCTGGACTCCGCAAAATACAAATAAAGCACAGCAACACTTTGGGATTGGACCCGCCAGTACAACTGAAACACAACACCACTTGTAACAAATGACAGATCACACCATTTCAGCACTTTGGGTCTGGACTCACCAAAATGATTTTTTATTTTTTATAAAACACAGCAACATTTTAGGACTCTAACTTCTAAGTAACTACAGTACTAGCTGAAGTGAAGTTACACAACACCACAGCAAATGACACCATTTCAACACAGCGGGACTGGGACACTAGCTGAAACGCAACACCACAGTGAATGACACCATCCCAACACTTTAAGACTGGACAGCTAGCTAAAAGTGAAACATAACATCATACTTCATAACAAATAACACCACCTCAACACTTCGCTACTGGACCACCAGATGAAACTCAACACCACAGCAAATATCAACTGGACCACAAGATCAAACCCAACAGCACAGCAAATGACATCATCTCAACACTTTGGGACAGGTTACTGTAACTGGACCACTAGTGAAACACAACACCAGAGTTAATGACACCATTTCAACACCTTGGTAGAATGGTACTGGACCACCAGCTGAAACACAACACCACAACAAATGACACCATCTCAACACAGTGTGACTGAACCGCCAGCTGAAACACAACACCACAACAAATGACACCATCTCATTCTCAGTATACTGGAACCAGACCACTAACTGAAAGTGAAACACAACAGCACCACAAATGACGCCATCTCTATACTTTGGGACTGGACCACTAGATAGTACATGAAATACACCACCACAAATGACACCATCTCAACATCTTGGGACTGGACAACTAGCTGAAAGTGAAACATGACAAATGACACCATCCCAACACTCTGGGACTGGACCTCTAGCTGAAATACACCAAAACAAATGACACCATCTCAACACTTTGGGACTGGACCACTAACTATAACACAACACCAAAATGAATGACACCATCTCAACACTTTGGGACTTCACTCACCAATAACTAAACCACAACACAATCTCAACACCTCTGGACTGAACCAATCAGTACAACTGAAAATAAAACACAACATCACAGAAAACGACACCATCTCAACACTTCTATACTGGGCCCATTAGAACAACTGAAACCAAAAAGTAAAAGTACTAACTTTAGGTAAAACACAACATCACAGAAAAACATCAAAATGACACCACCTCAGTATTTCTGGACTGGTCTGCTACAGTGCTACTGCTAGTACTTGTAAAGAACTTAGAAAACTACTTGTAACAAAACACTGACTGACACAAAGCTTCAGACTCTGAATCACAGTGGACCTGCAAAGGCAACTGAAACACACTTAACTGACTGTGATATAATAATATCACCTAAACAGTTTTTGGACAGGGTTCACCAGCATAACTGTAAAACTAAAAGTGAAAGAGAACAAGCTGTTAACTAAATGTTGCAACATTGAGTACAGTACTGACATTATCTCCAGGGCTAAACCCTACACTACAGTGGCAGTGCCACTATTACTATTACTTTATTAGTATTTTTTAAAGATAGTGTGGCATTACTGTCAGACTCAGACATGTATCAGAGTGTCTCTATAATTTGCTGTAGTAGTGTAAGTATACTTAAAAGTTTGTAAAAGCATTATAAAATACATTATACTTAATAAGAATTTTTTTTAAATAAAAAATATTTAAATAATTTAAATGTATTCATTACAAATATATATATATATATATATATATATATTATATATATATATATATATATATATCCTTCATCAGAATTCAGACTGAACTGGACTGGTCTGTGTGCACAGCAGAATTTCAAAATCGTGGTACAGTCTACAGATCTGTCCCTGGGAACAACTCTGCTGGTATAACATATTATATATATAATATATATATATATATATATATATATATATTAGTGGTATTGTAATGAATCAAAATGATGCAGTTATTTGACATGATGAGTCACACTCACAGACACAGTCACACTCTGCTTTCTTCTTTTTTCCATCTGATTACTGTCTGTGCCACAGGATGAGACAAACACAGACAGAAACAGACACTCCAAGCGCAGGAAGAAAAATCAGAAACCAAGACTTGGAGTCTGAGCTGGAGTGTAGAACAAAGTCAAAGGTCACACTAATCAGTAAATGTAAAACAAAGGTCACACCAATGGTAAAACAAAGGTTGACATAATACACGACCACAGAGATGGGTTCGCAGACAATGAGTGAGATTGAGAGAGCAAGAGTGTTCAAAAATAGAGGGCACAATTTTGATTTTAATCACACATAGTGACATACACACACACATTTGTACTGCTCTTTTTTGAGAACAAATTCCAAAAAGGAAATTGGTTTTTAATGCCCAGTCAACCACCCAGTCAAATGACCAGTCAATGACATTTATATCAGGGCAAAAAGCAAGAATGTTTCTCAAGATTTTGTCAATTCAAACTAAACCAGAGCTGGACAAAATCCAGCCCATCCACTTACTAAGCGCCCTGTGGACAGGTCTGACATGTTGAACTTGTAGAGTCAAAGTAAGTTCCTGCAGGACAGTTGCTGTTGCAGTCTGTATTACAGTTACATGCACCTGAAACACAAGATGAATGAAGCACCAAAATTTTAAAAAACAATTACTGACACAGAGAAAAAACAATACAAGTAAGGTGTGACTGTCAATTCAATATAGATCAAGCTCTGCAAACTGGAAATCTTATTATATTCCTATTCAAACCTCTAGTCACCTGTGACCCTGAAGAGGGGTGACCCTGAAGAGGGGTCACACTCACAGTCACCAAAAGGAGCATGCTTTGGTGCAAATTGCAAATAATTTGTTTCGAGAAATCTAAAGGTCAGTTTCACTTCTTTTTTTCTTTTTCTTTTTTTCTTTCTTTTTTTCTTTTTCTTTTTGGGGATGGGGGGGATGATCAAGAGGGCATTGGATAGACGCCATTTGTTAATGTACCATTATTAATATTACACACACAAACACCACACATAATAATAATAATAATAATGTATATATTTATCATGCACTCATCAATGCCCTGAGCGCTCACATGATACATAATAACATATTAACCTAAATATTCTATACACACGTAAAGCACAGTCCTACCAAAACAATTTACATTTATATATATATATATATATATATATATATATATATATATATATATTATATGCATGTTACCCACTAGACATTAAATGAACAATATATATATATAATACAAATTATAGAGGGGAGAACAATTTGCGTCTTTCTCTGAGTTGTAATTATAATCCAGCAACAGAGTTGTGCCCCCTGAGAGTTGGACAATAAAATTCACTCCTAAGACCAAGAGCCCCTCTGCAATGTGCTTACCAGAATGGAAGCAGTAGGCAAAACAAAGCAGAAATTTCAAAACTTTCTGACTCCAAATCTGTAAACTTGACTCTGTGCGTGGTGTGTGTGTGTGTGTGTGTGTGTTGCTGCTATAAAGTAAATTTGTAAAAAAAATCTAAGTTTTGAAGAAGAAGATCCAGGTGTTGATTTTCAGTGAAGCATCTTGTTCTCCACAGAATTTTAAAGCTGTCTGACTTGCAGTCTGTAGGACTCTGTGTGTGTGTGTGTGTGTGTGTGATTAATTTGTACCTTCAAACTTTGTGAGATCGAGATGTTGGCTGTTGCCAGTGTTGGTAAAAAATCTTCTTCTCCATAGAATTTAGAATTAAAATTTAAAAAAATGATATAAAATTATAATTATATTGATAAAAAATTTAAATGATAGTTTTCACTAACGAAAACTGTTTTTGTTTTTTAAAATTTAATACAACACTCAACAGTTATGGTGAATAGGTTTTGTTTTTCTGTTTGTTTTTGTTTTGTTTGTTTCTTCTTCTTCCACAGTGTCCAACTTCAATATTTGGAAGATTCTGACACTTTCACTAGTTTCAGCGCATACCAGGTCTTAATAACTTTTATTTTTAAATTTATACTAGTCTCATCCCAAGGACTTTTGTTCAGTCTACACAAAATCTTGACTGGTGAAATCTTGGGCAGGTGCAAAACAAGCAAAGCAGGTAACCCTCAGTCAACCATCCATGCCATGATCACACAATTTGACTATGCCCTCTGCTACCAAGTCAACTGGCTCTCCCATCTCTCAAACAAATGCTAGCTCTTCATACATGTGTATATATATATATATATATATATATATATATATATATATATATATATATATATATAATGCAACTGGGTGTATGTACCTTACACTTCATATGACAGTTGTTTGTCTTATTGTCTCCTGCTTTTTAGCACGGAAACTGACCAATGTTTGCACATTTTATTTGACACTTAACAGGAACACTCCCCTGCTTTTTAAAACAATATCTAGACTAGTGTTTGGTTTACAAATTACTGTATAGTGTACGACTTGTTTGTTCTTGCCTCTTTCAAGATTACTTTTGACATCATGTCTAATGCTGCAAAAGAAGTACTGTACCTACAAGTATTTTAATACTTTAGTACCTAACACAGCACTGGCTTTCAGTTTCACAGTCATTTTTTTTCATTTCCCATCCCCAGAAGACCGGTTCATTTTTCTCTCTTTTTATTTTGAGGTGGAAAAAATCTGAAACAAGGATGACTGCTACTACTGAAGCACTCTAAAACAAGATCCAGACACATAAAATGATAAATCATTTAAATGGTTAGAATTAATAAATAGAATGCTAATTTAATTAATATGACACTAAGAAAACATCTGGAAATTTGGGAGGTAAGCCCCTTTTTCAAAGCAAGATAACAACAGATAAAAAAACATTATTTTGCACAAAAATGAGGATGGTTCTAAGGCAAAATTTAACTTTAGTTTTGTGCAACAGTTTCACTTTCAGTTTGTGGTACAACTGTCAAATTACAGATGGGAGGGAGGTGTCTTTGCTCTTTGCAGAAGTTCATTAATTACAAATTGTGTCATGCAACATTTTTTGGCAACCTCATACAATAAACAAAGTTAATGGAAAAGAAACTTGTTACTGTAGAACTTGTTAAGCACTATGTCATTGTAATTGTTACATTTACTGTTATTTTTATTACTAATAAAGTAATATCAAAAATCTAATCTGAAGAAAAACACAACATGCACATTTTGGGGGTAAGCCTTTTTTCAAGTGACAAAACAACAGGTAAACAGTTAAACAGTGAAGAACATTTTCCAAACAATGTTGACTGGAAACCAACACAACTAAAAGCAAAAAAGTGGACTACATTTTAATTTTTCACCATTTCACTGTTGTTTTGTCGCTTGAATTTGAAAAAGGGCTTACCCCAAAAATTTGCACATTGTGTATTTTGAATATTAAATAACCATTCTTTTTAACCTTTTATATGTGTGGACCTTGTGTTAGAATGCTAGCAGTCACCCTTGTTTTTTTTTGTGTGCGTGTGTGTGTGGTCTTTTTGTTGTTGTTGTTGCTTTTTGGGGACGGGGGGGTGGGGGGCAGTTAAGAAAAACGTTTTTTTTTTTTTTTTCAATTGCACTGAACTGTCAAGGATTTTGTTTTGGGTTTAACTTTGGGTACATGTGACTTGTGTGAGGTGGAATATCACTCTCTGTCTCAGAGACATAACTATACTATAATGTATTACTAAATTTTCATGAATACAAGTATTCCAGCAAGCATCACAAAATCTAATAAATTGCTGGAATTCTGATAATGTAGTAAATTAAAATTTTAATTTATCTGACTGAAGAGCATTGAGTCTGATGGTTTAAAAAATAAAAATAAAAGATAGTGGTACCATTTCTTTTAGTAAACTTACAGTAATATTACACATGTATGCAAGATGTAGCTATGGCAAATCATATTACTATAATATCTTTATTTTTTTGATGATGATGTTGAAGTGATGCTTAATGTCCTCAGATATATATTAGGGACAAGTTGTGACCAGTGCCGAAGCACGGTTCAGTAATTCTTTACGTCCACGGAAACCAGAAGGCTCGTTTGGACGAACAGCTCAGGACAGCCACCTCGACTCTCACACAGCTCCTGAACTATGATTTAATGGTGGTGGTGAAGTGTTGCTTAATGTCCTCAGATGTCAGTTGACATATTAGGGACAAGTTGTGACCAATGCCGAAGCACGGTTCAATAATTCTTTACGTCCACGGAAACCAGAAGGCTCGTTAGGACGGACAGCCCAGGACGGCCACCTCGACTCTCACACAGCTCCTGAACTAATGGTGTGTCCGGCTGTCGTATTTATACTTAAAATTCTATTGCTGTCAGGTGCCTGTGACCACCACGCTCATCTAAAGACCGAAATGCCTCATCCCATTTGATGCTTCTTACCATGAGAGACAGAGATGAATGAAAATGTTGTCAATAACAGTAATCCGAGGTGTCTGCGGTAATCCATTTACTCCGACACTGCCAGTCTGCTATCTGTGAGGAATCGAAACTAGAGGCAGCATTGGTAGTGGTACGAACGGGTAAAATCCACCGAAGGCAAAACACACAACTTGGGTACTCCTGTCCTTGCCGTTCGAAGTAACTTTTTCCGACACAAAATACTCCAAAATGGCAAGAAAACACTTATCAGGTGAATATCCGTTTATCCGAAACGAAACTGCGTAATCCTCTTCGAAATTATCACCGTTTTTGAAGCTGTTTTCCTCACAAAAAAATACACCACCTCATCTCGTCTCTCCCTCTCTTCTCTCGTTCAGTGGCAGTTCTGTCCAGTGCTCAAGTTTTCCGTGTCGTCTGCGCGCCTCCTTCAGCGAGAGAGAGGCTCTTGAATATGCATGAGCTGTAGAGGCGGTAGAAAGATCGCGTTGCCTGGCAGCAAGTACACAAGGTTCCACGCCTTTCTCAAATTACAGCACTGTGCGACGTCTGCGTCGTTTATTTGCTATGAACTGACAAGTGTCCCTTGTGGCATGGAATTTCCGGACCAGCAAACACAACGACTGAGGAACTACAATGTTTTGGCATCGAGCAAGATGCATTGACCTTTACTGAGACCGGCTTTATTATTTTGTTCCGGGTTTTTCAACAGGTGCTTCGGCGGCAGTGCGCCTGTGTGTGGTTCTTTTCTTTTTCGTTTGTTTGTCTGCTTCTTTATTTGTTTATGTGCTGGTTTGTTCTCGGTTGCTGGTATGTTCGTTGTAAGTTGTTTTCTTTTTCTTCTTTACAGTTTGTCTGGGCCGTGGTGGGGGTGGTGGCCGGGAGATGTGTGAGTGTGTGTGGGTGTGGGGGGGGGGGGGGGGGGGGTATTGTATTCTATGGGTTCGACTTAGTTTACTCCTTTCTTTCTTTCTTTTCTTTGTCAGCCGACTTAATCGGGATTCTTCTACACTTTGAAGTCATATAACCACGTGACGGTTTTATTTGGGGTTTTTTGTACCATTTTTTTTAATGTCCAGGTGACAATGCACAAACCTGTTTCTTTTCAAGACAAACTTTTTCAATTTTTTCCCCTTTTGACATGCAATCAAGACATCCTGAATTCTTCTTCTTCTTCTTCTTCTTCTTCTTCTTCTTCTTCTTCTTCTTCTTCTTCGTCGAGTCATCATCGTCATCAGAATCAATTTTTCAGCAAGGACTGCCAGCGCTGGTTCAGTAAGAAAAACAAAACGCACATGTAGTTTGGTTTGTTAGCGTTCTGGCCTCAGCTGAAACCCTGAGGTTCACATACTATTGGGTAAGACGGTAGCGTGTGCAACCCGCGTTTCCCCACACTTGTACTACATGTGTACTATGGCGTAGTTACACTCAAGTTGTTCAAACTAAACGCTTAGATAACAGGACCAAAAAATCTGCAAATTTTCAACACATCTTGCATTATAATATAAGCAACGAAGAGACAAACAGACACTTATTAAACATAAAAGGTAAACATATTTATTCTTCGCTACTGTCCATACGAGCGCTCGACGATCTTGCTTAAAAGGACGAGAGAGGGCCATCGTCAATCAGACGAACGTTGGAACTGTTTCAAAGGCAACGTTGGGAAAACTTCTGAGAGACGGGGTGGCCGGAGCGCACATGGGCTTTTCCGAGCGCATAGATACCCTCTTCAACTGAACTGAACTGAAACGTTCAGCAGTCACTTATTCAGAGACTTCGGTAGATAGACAGTAGGACTAACATATTCCGCCACATTTTACAGAAGGGCCGTCACTAAGTACCACAGAAAAGGCGTGCCTCATTGTTTACTGTAGATCCGTCTGTTGAAACAACACTTGGGCCCCCTTGGGCAGACAGTCCTCTGACGCTGGAGGAAATATGAAGAGGGCTAAGCCCATAACTATAGGTTATAAAATCCGCTTACTGTGCGACCTGGAGACTAAACAGCCGACTGGGGGGGGAGGGGAGTAGCCCGAGACAAACGTGGAGTCATGCTGCTTGCTGCACCCGGCTAGCTGGGTGAGTGCAAGCCGACAGTCCGTCGGGGGAGGGGGGTGGGGGTGATGAAGGGGGTGGAGTGGACTGAATGTCTAGCCATCCTCATGACAAGACCAAAGTGACTGGTGAGCCAGAAAGTCTCACAATAACACACACACACACACACACACACACACACACACACACACACACACACACACACACACGCACACATGTACGCGCGCACGCACGCACGCACGCAGTCGTTATTTTCGTCAAATCATACTGGGACCAAATTAACGTCATGAGCTGCGAATTGTTAGAGAATGGTGTGGCTATGAAAGTCTATGGAATTATTATGAAATGCAATGGTTATGAAGGTCTATAGAATCACTACAGAATGCAGTGGCTATGAAGGTTTGTAGAACTGTTATAGAATGGCGTGGCTATAAAGCTCTATGTAATTATTATAGAATGTCGTGGTTATGAAGGTCTAAAATAGAATTGTTATAGAATGTCGTGGCTATGAAGGTTTAAATAGAACTGTTACAGAATGGAGTGGTTGTGAAAATCAATAAGCCCTAAACGAGCACCAGTAGGCTATACCAAAACAAAACAAACAAAATAGATTCTCTCTGGAAACCCTAACGGCTCAACCAGACAAAGCAGCCAATATTCTGGTACCGGGACTAGGATTTTTAAAAACAAACACAAAAACAAAAAAGAACCAAAAACAAAACAAAAAAATAGCTAAATGCCGAAAACTATTTGCAACACTGTCTTTGTCTGAAGGCAGGCCTACCGGTGACGAGTGTTTTTGCGTGGCCGCTTTGGAAACCCGAATAAGTCACGGCTGTGGTTCGGTCTGGGATCGTGAACATTTCATAAACCCGGATACGTGAGAATTTGCTGCCAGGCCCGTGCTTGCCTGTGTGTGTGTAGTGAGGCATGTCGGCTAAGAGCACTCCTTTGGTACTGGAACAACGTCACGGCAAGGATACATTGTTACAGCCGTGGAGCCATAAGTAGGCCTATGACGTGCCGGTGTTTTCGTGAGAGTCGACTGCTGAGCTCTGTTGTTGAATGAGTGAGTGACGAACGATTGAAGCCAAAGACAGTGGCTTAATTTAGAGCCGGTGTTGCGGCGCGTAGGCCCTAAGGTTTGGGACTTTCTTTGGGCACAGGTGGGAGGAGGGGTGGCCGGTGGTGGTGGTGAATAGACTCTCTCTCTCTCTCTCTCTCTCTCTCTCTCTCTCTCTCTCTCTCTCTCTCTCTCTCTCTCTCTCTCTCTCACACACACACACACACACACACACACACATGCACGCACACACACCGCGCCGCACACACGACTGCGTCTGTCTGTCTGTCTTCTCTCTCTCTCTCTCTCTCTCTCTCTCTCTCTCTCTCTCTCTCTCTCCTCTCTCTCTCTCTCTCTCTCTCTCTCTCTCACACACACACACACATGCACATGCATGTCTCAGGGTGGTATGCTCAGTGTCTGTACTATACTTCTTCGGATAAAACAACAGCAACAACAAAAACTAGATCCAATGTGTTAGATATTCTAGCGGACATTGAAAATTTCACAGCAGAGAAAAACGTTGTCGTTGTTGAATTCCGTACAAATCTCAGCAATGTCAGAAAATAATTAGCAGTCTGAGTCGCCCCTGTCTGACCTTGGAGAGGACAATTCCAATTCCCACAGAAACTAGTCTCAGGTGGGGTAGGCATTCCTTTTTTCTTTTCTTTTCTTTTCCTTTCTTCTTTCTTTCTCTCCCCCTTTAGGGGGTTGAGGGCGTATTTTGCTTGGCTGAAAACGGAGGCATTGTGCACAACAAAATTAAAGTCCCACAAGTTACGGGAGAGGAAATGGAATTACCTAACGATGTACGTGTCTCCGTGCCAAACAAGCCATTCAATTCGTTTTGTATGAGGCAACACGCACGCTTTATGTCCGGGGTCTGCCACGGTGGAGTGCGGTGCAACAGAATGGCTTTGCGGGCGTGGGAATTAGCATGGAAGGCACGGTTATGCAACCAGACACCAGTCGTGCTTTGACATGATCGGTTTTTGATTGCCAAGCCACAACGTCTCTCTGAATAAGATCTAGGGGACAGCTTAAGATCTCTGCAAGGAGATGTAACGGAAACTGATAATAGGGTCTATCTTATGTTTATGGCGTGTTTATGATCTCTCTCTCTCTCTCTCTCTCTCTCTCTCTCTCTCTCTCTCTCCTCTCTCTCTCTCTCTCTCTCTCTCTCTCTCTCTCTCTCCTCCCCCCTCCTCCCCACCCACCTCTTCTTCTCATCTTCTCTCCCCCCCCACCCTCCCTCTCTCTTTCTCTCATTATTCTCCCCCCCCTCTCTCTCTCTCTCTCAGTTAGTTGGGCGATGGCTGAATAATAATAAAAATCTGAGTTTAATCCTCCCTTATTCAGTCAAGCGTATTTTCTCTCTGTCTCTCTCTCTCTTGAATTATCCCGCCCCCCATCTCCTTTCTTCCTTTAACTCATCGCACGGAACGCCAGGACATATTGTGAAATCAAAAGCTACGCGCCGTGACTGCCCCTTTAAAATTCATCACTGTGCATAACTGAGACGAAAGCACAGAGTCACAGAATTATGCCTTTACCCTGGATACCTATTGTGTGTCCCCGAGGAAAGAGCAAAGACTGCCAACAATCGCCGAGCAAAGGCCGCCGGCACCGGAGCAATCACAGGCCCATTGATACTGCCGTCAGCATGCATGCCCCGTGTTGAATCGGGACTGACGACGCCCCATCCTGCCCCGCTGTTTGGCCTTCACTTGTTCTCCGTGTCGCACTGGGTTCGACCCGCAGTCGTATTCTTCAGCTGAAATCAAACCGTTTAGTTATCTGTCACTGATGGCAAGCATACGACATGGGGTGCGTATAGTTGCAAGTGTATGTGAGTGAGTGAGTGAATAGTGAGTGAGTGAATGAGAGAGCGTGTGTGTGTGTGTGTGTGTTTGTGTGAGTGAGTGAGTGAGTGAGTGAGTGAGTGTGTGTGTGTGTGTGTGTGTGTGTGTGTGTGTGTGTGCGTTCTCTCTCTCTCTCTCTCTCTCTCTCTCTCTCTCTAGTGATGTTCTCAAAAAGAGATTAAATTCTCTGCACAGAAGAGCTGTAAAGTTAATCCTTCCAGATACAACTCTAACTACTGACCAGAAACTAAAGGAGATGAGAATAATGAGCCTACAAAAACAACTTGAATATAACAAAGGTTTGTTCATGTACAGGGTCATTAGCAATGAGGCCCCAGAGTACATATCTAACCTGTACACACACACTCCTTCATGCTGTTCCAGTTCTAGGAACTATCACCTTAGTTTGCCTAGGCCAAGGATAGACATATTCAAAACAAGTATATCATTCTCTGGTGCTTATCTATGGAACAACCTACTTCTGACAGTCAGATCTTGTCAGTCACTCAGCTCCTTCAAGCGTAAACTTCGTGCACACCTTGAAGTAGTTACATAGGATGGACTGTGACATAATACTCCGCCCAATCCACCCCCTTCTCCCATACTGTTCTTTATAAGATAAGCATTGACTGCTTCTGTTTTCTTTTCCAATACTAGTCATATGAACTGATCAGATGTTCCGCTGCTTCATTTGCTCATAATATGTTCACCGTATGCTCATAATAGGTAACTGAATGATGTATGGCATGTGTTCATCTGGCGCTGTGAGCACGCTGTTTTGTGTGGAAATTCTCATGTATAACGTTTCACTCACTCATTCATGCCTATATGTATATAAATAATGCCTGTAATTTGATATCTATTCATCAGTAGCTTAGCAAGGACTAGTTGTTAGACAGGTTTTGACTGAACCTAAACTACAATCCTTGTAAAATAAAGTTTTCGAGTTCGAGTTCGAGTTCACTCTCTGCCCCCCCCCCCGCACTCCTCTCTTTTTTCTTCCATCTCTCTATCTCTCTTGAATCCCCCCCCCCATCTCCTTTCTTCCTTTATCTCATCGAACGGAACGCCGGGGTATGTTGTGAGACAGAGAGAGGGGATCGAAAGAGACAGACAGACATGCAGACAGACAGTCAGAGGGGCAGGCAGGCAGGAAGGCAGAAGCAGAGGCAGAGAAAGAGAACGAGAGAGAGAGAGAGAACTTCGCCACATTTTTAAAAGTAACATGAATGTGAAGGAGCAGTTAGTTATTGGATTTTAGCGCCCAGTCGACAACACAGGGTCGGTCACCTCAAAGACGAGTGAATGTGAATGAGGGTCAGACACACGTCACACATGTCTGACCAGAGCTGCAAGCGAGTAGATTCCTCCAAACTGAGCGACCATGTCGAAACATCGATAGTCGTTAAATTATGTACATGCAGTATTGAGAAGCAGCCGATTCTAGTGGTCAAGTCTGCAATCAAAAGTGGGCCTTCCATAGCCGAATATATGCTCAAGCTCAAAAGTTAAGCAACTGATTAAAACACTGAACAGACATTCAAGCCTATTCAAGCTTAAAACACACATCGACAAAACCTCTATACAGGTCTGGGAGCCGAAGTCTTGCTCTCTGGTCCACCTGCACTGAATTTCATGCACGCGTGCACTGCACGGTATGGAGGACACGAGAAAAACGTGCGCGATGTGCGTGAAAATTACATCCGTTCTGCCAAACACTAGTCTTTGCTAGCACTCAGCACATCGATATGTCATTGCATGCCGGAAGGCGTCTGCATAGTTCAGTGCAGTCTAGAGGGATTTGTGTCAGGAGCTAAACCAAGTGAGAGAGAGAGAGAGAGAGAGAGAGAGAGAGAGAGAGAGAGAGATTCTCTGCTCGTATACAGGTTATCGACAAGAACTGGCCTGGAATGACATATTCTTCAACCAGCACTTTGGAAACCTTTTTTTTTTTTTTTTAACTTCTGCTAGCTTGTAACCGGAGAAAAGTGTATGTACGAGACATACGTGACCCTCTGATTCCAAGCACGACTGAATTAAAAAATAAATAAATAAAAATGAATGGATCGGGAAAGTAGAAATCCGGACAATGAAGACATTCCTGGCAGTGGGCAAAGCATGCGTGGCTATATTCTGACCTACACCAGGCTTCAAAGGGAGAACAGGTGCAGTTCGGATTCTCAACAGAGGGTATCTCTATTTCTGCGAGCGCTGTATGCCACTGCGGGACTATCCAAAAGACTGAGACTTGGACTGTATACCCCACTGTGGGACTATCCAAAGGGCTGAGACTCTCTATTCTATGGACTGTATACCCCACAACGGGACTATCCTAAGGACTGAGACTATTTATTCCATGGACCCCACCGCGGGACTGTATACCCACCGCGGGACTTTCCAAAGGACTGAGACTATCTATTCCATGGACTGTATACCCCACCGCGGGACTATCCAAAGGACTGAGACTATCTATTCCATGGACTGTATACCCCACCGCGGGACTATCCAAAGGACTGAGCTATCTATTCCATGGACTGTATACCCCACCGCGGGACTATCCAAAGGACTGAGACTATCTATTCCATGGACTGTATACCCCACGACGGGGCTTTCCAGAGGACTGTGACTGTCTTATTCCATGCGCTGTATAGTTGCTTAGTATCCATAGAGAGGTTTGGGATAGGATTTGTACTACTAATGTTCATATCAACTATACGCAAAAGTTAAGAACAAAACAAGTGCTGGTTCAGCTACATGTATAGGTGATCTTTGTGCAGCTTCTTCTTCATTATTCTGCTCCTTCTGTTTTTTCTTCTTACTGCCCTAATATAACCGTACCGGTTGACTGGGCGTAAAACACCAACTTACTTACTCTTCTCGTTTTGTTTTTTTGTTTGTGTGTGTGTGTGTGTGTGTGTGTGTGTGTGTGTGTGTGTGTGTGTGTGTGTGTGTGTGTGCGTATGTGTGCGTGCGTACGTGCGTGCGTTCGCGCGCGCGCGCGCGCGGCCTGGTGTGTGTGTGTGTGTGTGTGTGTGTGTGTGTGTGTGTGTGTGTGTACATTTTTTAAAGTTTTATATATATATATATATTATTGAATGATGATACTTGTTTTGACGCATATGGTTTGTCTGTACACGCGTTGGCCACCAAAGTAGGCACTTTACACATTTCCTGTCTGCATGCTGTCCATCATATTGATGACTCAAATCGCCCTCCGCTCTATATCTCATATCACCTTGTCCATTTTGGAGTTAATCGCTATCGACCATGGCGTCGATCACCAACGATCAAACACTGTTGACCAAGACGATATCTCCGCAAACACGGGGTAGCGCGTGCGTTATCCAAGATCTGTGTCGTCGGGTGACTGTGGCTTGTTGGCCTTTCCAGCTAACCGTCCCATAATCCCACACTGGTCCTTGTTCGTAGCCCGGACCGCTCTTGGTTTACAAGGTCAACAACACAGAGAGAGAGAGAGAGAGAGTGTGTGTGTGTGTGTGAGAGAGAGAGAGAGAGAGAGAGAGAGAGAGAGAGAGTGTGTGTGTGTGTGAGTGAGAGAGAGAGAGAGAGAGAGAGAGAGAGAGAGAAGAGAGAGAGAGAGAGAGAGAGAGAGACAGAGACAGAGACAGAGAGACAGAGAGACAGAGAAAGAGAGAGACAGAGACAGAGACAGAAACAGAAACAGAGAGACAGACACACACAGAGACAGACAGACAGACAGACGACCAGACTATCACGGCAGCAGAGACAGACAGACGACCAGACTATCACGGCAACAACAACGACAAAATCAGCAAAGCAAAAGAAAAGACGGAATGAAAAGAGAAAGAAAGAGAAACGAAAACCAACACAAGATGAGAGTCACGCTGATAACCCCCCCCCCCCCCCCACCCCACCACCACCACTTCTCCCCAACCACCACCACCACTACCACCACTGCTCACCCCTACTCTAATATTGACTCCTCGAAACTCGGTCGAACGATCTTCAAAGAGCATTACACCTGCTGCGGCGGGAACCCTGCAGGAATCACGTCACTGTTTCGTCATTATCTGACTTCAGGACGGTGAAGAAAGGCCTATTTCCCTGGAGAGTCGGGTATTGGGCAGCGAAGTAGGTCGGAATCCAATCCCAGATCCATATCCCTCTCATCACGGAATCAAAGTACCCTGACTGTATAGCAGCTAGTCCGTCGACGAAAGGCACATTAGGGAGCTTTATACGTCGCGAGTTTCTCGCTGTTTTCCAGCCAACCGTAAATGATCCTGCTTTTGATGCGTCATTGGGTCACGCTTTGCTGCGGAAGGAACAGACAATTTGACTGGGACCACAATGCTTTGCTGTTGTTCTCCGTCCACAGCAGAAGTTCCAGCAATACGCAAACAGCTCAGACTTAGTGGAATGGAGTGGATGATAATGAGTCTGTGATGGATGAACACGAGCCTGCGATATGAGGGTATGAACTGAATGGAAACAAGCATCGGGTCACTGAGAGTGAGTGGGCAAAAGGGAGCGTGAAACGAATGAAAACGAGTCTGAAACTGGTTAAAATAGGTCTGAAATGGATGTAAACGAGTCCGAAATGGATTGAAACAAGCCTGAAGTGAATGAAAACGAGTCTGAAATTGGTTAAAATAGGTCTAAAATGGATAGAAACGAGTCCGATATAGATTGAAACAAGCCTGAAGTGAATAAAAAAACGAGTCTGAAATTGGTTAAAATATGTCTGAAATGGATGGAAACTAGTGCGAGTCAAAACGAGTCTAGAATTAATTAAGTCTGAAATTAACTAAAACGACCGAGTGTCAAGAGGATTAAAAGAAGTACAGAATAAATGAAATGAGTCTGAAATGGATTCAAATATGTCTGAAATGGATGAAAGCGAGTCTGAAATCGGATAAAGTAAGTCTGAAATAGAAAGGAAAAAAAAAACGAGTCTGAGGTGGATAAAAACTGGTCTGAAATGACGAAAATGAGTCTGAGGTGGATGAAAATGCATGAGTTTGAGATAGGCCAGATAAATGCGAGCAGGCCCTACAGGATCACTAAAATGTAACCGTCATTCAAGTGTGGTCATGGACGCTAATTTGTTAAGCTTTGGTGATATGTGGAAACCCTTTAGAGCTACCGTCCTGACCATCCTGAAGTCAAGGTAAGCGGCCGAGCAAATCGATAGATTAGCACAACCCCCCAAAACAACAACAAACAAAAACAGCAACAAACAAATAGAAAACAAAAGCATCTGTCACATATCACGTGTGTCTCAGAGAGTAGAAGTGTTGAGAAACTTGAGGCATTGCCTCGGGCACAAAGCCAGGGACATCACACCACCGGCTGCCTGGAAGAGATCAGCAGCACACAGAAAAGCAATAGTCTGCGATCTGTTTTAAAAAGACGAGACAGAGCTGTCATCAGTCAGACCAACATCAAAACTGTCTGAAGAGCAGCACTGGGGAAATATTCTGAGAGGAATTGTGGATCGCAGACTATCCCGAGCGAGTAGATACTATCTTGAACTGAACTGAACGTCAGGGGAGATATGGTGTTTGCACGATTTTGCGTAAACACCGGCAGCCACGCACACACTGCACATCTCTCATTGTAATTCAGCCCCTAGAGGTGTGCCGAGAGACGCCAGATGAGATCAGGTGAGCATATTAAGTATTTTATGAAAAGGAATCGTTGTGGCATGCGTTCGGTGATCGTATTTCAGGTCTACGTTATTGTATACACGACCGAGGGGGTATCTTTGTGTGGGCTACTCGTTTTTACCTGCAATGTGTGTAGGCCTAATATAATGCTTGGTACGTTTGATAAGGCACTTCTACGGAAATTGTCATCCGTTTAATAGCTTACAGCTGTTGAATAAAGGTGTCTTAAACAACCCTTTCCCTGCGGATGAATTTGTGCTACTGGTTCAACTTGCTTCCTAGAATGTCCCCGAAGACACGCTAAGGTAAAGAGAACTGTTCATTTTGAAAACTTTGCCGAACTATAGATTGCTTGATAAGTCGGAATTCAAACCGGAGGTCATGTGACGTCTATTGAAAGCACTTTAACAAGGACGTTCAAATGACGTCCCTACGACTTGGAAAGGGTTAACATTCGGTGTCTGGGTAGTGCGAACCTTTTGTCACGAGTTTTTTCAAGATCATTGAGCGATACGAGTGGGTTCCGATTCGAATGCGTGCGACGTTTGCTGCATCAGACCCTCCCCCTCCCTCCCCGAGGTCACTATATCAACAAGAAAGACACTGGGGTTACCTAGGTCAAGTCACGTACGTCTGATCAGTCAAATCTTTAGTCTCTGAGAACTGACATAGTCCAGCACAGTATAGTTCGGGGTTGCGTCTACGAGTTTGGGAACGGCCATGTGCATGTCTCGGCAGTTTTTTCGCCGTTACCTTTGAAAGAGCTAGTTCATGAGTTGATCTGATTGACGATGGCCCTTTCTCGCCCTTTCGTGCAAGATCGTTGTGCACGTCCTCTTTCTACGTCTCGAGATATATATATATCATTTAAAATTATCATAGCGGGTTAAACAAAACAAAAATTATTAAAAAAAATTGTCACTATAGTCGTTGATTTTGTTTCGTTTTGTTTGCTTTGATAGCTGTCTATAAATGCATAAAAAAATCTAAGATATACTGCTAACGCGTCGAAACTTGCGGCGAAATTGGCTTGTATTTTCTGATCGGCAGACCCCTCCCTCCCCCCAGCAGTCATTCTCTCTCACGCCGTCACCCTCTTTCTTTCTCCAAAATGCACACATGAGTACATTCTGCTTTACGTTCACAGAAGCGAGATGGCTTATTAGGGACGGGACGGGGGCGGGGTGGGGGGGGGGGGGGGGGAGGGGACGAAAGAGTGAAGGCTCGACCGCGGATACCGCCCGAAAAAGACCGGAGAGATCGTGGACCGCCGCCAGAACAATGGAAGTGTTAAGGCGGTGTCCCCTCGCCATTGCCCAGCGACTAGTGCACTGTACAACTGCTGTTTCAACTGCCGTGCTTGGGCAGAGTCACAAGGACAATGTCCGTTGCACTGCTGTTGAGGAACAACTCGAAACGAAAGAAGTCCAACTTTCGCAGCCCAGCTCCACCTCCCTACTCATGATTTCTTCTGGGCTAACTTGAAGGTCCAGCTCCACCTCCCCCCTCTAGATCTCTTGATCTTTTGATCTCGCCTGGAACCTTCATTATGCACACATACATGCACACATACACGCGCACACATAATTATCACTGACCCCCCCCCCCCCAGCAGACATTCCCTCTCCCCCTCTCTCTCTCTCCCTCACTTTCCCTCTCTTTCTCCCCCCCTCCCCCCCCCCTCTCTCTCTCTTCTAAATGCATACCTACACGCACACACATAATTATCATTGACTCTCTAGCCACCAGAAAGTTCTTACGACCCCCCAGAACAGGAGACTCTCGTGACTAGCTGGAGGTGAAGATTGTCACGAATGCCTTCTTTCGTTCATCACACCGATACGGTATCTAAGCGCTCGAGGAAACCCGTGTGCGTCCAAAGCCACCTCTCAGAGGAGTCCTCAATATTGTCGCTGAGGCAGTTCCCGTACCTGTTTATCTAACTGACAAAGGCTCTGCTTTATCCAGCTCTGGGTAAGTCGCCTTTCGCTTCTCCATCTCTCCTCAACACGAGCCATGGAGCGAGTCTTAGCTTTGCTCATGCAAGTATAGTGTTTCACAACATTTCAAGCTTTCTGATGCACAAGCCGTTTGTGACATCAGCTTTGTTCGCCGGCCTGTGCTCCCTCACTTTCTGGCAATCAGAAAGTTCACACGACATCGCTCCATTATTGAAGGCCAGGACTGCAGCACACTCCAAGCCTCGCTTTCTGGCACTTCTTGGGAAAAGGACGTCATAAACCGATACTTGGAGTTTAGGATTACAGTTAGGCCTTACTGCGAAACTGGTTTGAGATCACTGCAGCTCCTGCGACGCCACAAAGGACACTGAAGGACCATACTAACAGAGTGAATGAGGAGACAACTCTGAATAACTTTGGGATAACTCTGTTAGCCCTGCGATGCCACAAAGGACACTGAAGGACCACTGAAGTGACGAAGGAAGGAATAACTTTTTTTTATGCCGAGTCAGTAATGACAGTTATATCAGGGCGATTAAGATGACTAAAAAAAAAAAAAAAAAGTCAACTGTCTTCACAGCCACCAACAGCCACCAACATACCACCTATACACTTCTTAGTGACTTCAACCGTATATCATGTCGTTGAAAACCTGGTTGAGACCAGCACAGCAAATTACAATGCTCCCTTTGTAGAGACTCTTCTTTTCGTTGCAGACACCTTTGAGTTGTATTGTAACGTACATAAGAATAGTCGAATAATTACGTGAAGAGAATCTCAAGAACCCATAGTATGTACCATTACATACCGGTTTCTGAAGAACCCCCGCGGGAGAGTCTATCGCTCACCAAGGAAGGATAAAAAGTTGGGAGCGGGTAGTCATAATTAATTCACTGACACGGACACGTCTTCCCAGCCTTGTATAATGGCCCTTATGAAAAGAATACGACTGGGCTGTTATTGCGTGGGACCACCTATAATAGCGGGCGGCACTAACATAATCCATTCGCTGGGAAAAGAGGCACGCTCGTCGGCTCAAAAAAACTCCCACCTTAACTCTTCCGCTGCGTAGTCTCTTTGGTTCTATGCCCCACTCCTACCCCCCTCCACACACACACACACACACACACACACACAACACACACACACACACACACACACACACACACACACACACACACACACACACACACACACAACACACACTCACACACACACACACACACACACACACACACACACACACACACACACACACACACACACACACATGCACGCACCACACACACACACACACACACACACACACACACACACACACACACACACACACACACACACACACACACACCACGACACACACACACCACACACACACACACACACACACACATGCACCACACACACACACACATGCACGCACGCACACACACACACATGCACGCACGCACGCACGCACACACACACACACGCACGCACGCACGCACGCACGCACGCACGCACGCACGCACACACACAAGCCTCTATATTTTGGAACTTTCATCTCACATCAGACTAGAAGCAAAGTTTTGTGCCGTATCTGGTACGAACAAACAATGAAGTTGAAAAATAATCTATGAAAACGAGGTTAAAACAATAATCTAGTCACCATAGCAACCAAAGAAATTCTATACAATAATTATGTGACAGCCGTACGGGCACCAGTAGTCGCTGCATTGGAGAGTGAGCTAACAGGCTTAACTTGCTATAAAAAATTGTATGCATGGGCGGAACGGCAGCAAATAATTCACAAGTCATGCGGACGTCATCATTGCAACGCGCCATGAAAGGTTATGGGAATGATTGCAATGTTGTGGGAATGACTTTGTGTGATCAGACAGTGTGTTATAGACAGTATGCTTTTATTACGCTCCTACAAACACAAAACGACCACAAGAAGACTGCTACAATATTACAATATTAGGCAAAAGTGGTCGCAAATGCACACACTCAGAAAGTGCACTTGACCTAATTTGCACTTACGCCAAAGCGAAAAACAACAGAAAATAACAAACAAGCAAACAAAAACAGCAACAATGCAAACAACAAAAAGCAAAAAAATCTGATCATTATTCTGTTAATGTACTAAAAATTATACTTAAAGTTTAAACCTGTACAGTCCCGCGACGGGATACCACGGACGCAGAAATCAAGGTCCCCTCCGCGGTCAAGCCTATGGACTGACAAGTGGTCAGCTCACAGCTATCAAAGTTGGAGCTGGCGAAAATATACAGCTTTGCACGATTCGACTCAGTATATTGATAAGAACTCTGTCTGTGATTTTTGATTTTTTTTATAAACATGTTTTTATTCAGGTTTTGTGTTTATAAAACTACAGCGTATCATGAGAAATAAACATCTTCAATACATAATTATAATGGGATCTGAACGTTCTGATTGAGTGCGTCCTCGTTCTTCGTATTCTCCGCCTGAATTCTGTCGTGGGCGGTGAGATTTTGTGTGTGAGCGTGTTCCTGCTCGAGATTGAATAAAATCTCTTTTGAAAACCTGAAGAGCCAGCTGTATGTTAAGGGAATTGCAATTAGGTTTTGATGAAGTTTTATATAAGCTGGGGACATTTTCTTCTTATTGATTTAAAAAAAAAAGACATTGATGGTATGGTCTTCTTCTTCTTCTTCTTCGTCGTACTTTGGGAATCCCAGTAGTTTGGGCAACATTCCAGCAACCGGTGGTACGCATAAATGTTTTAATAAAACCTAGGGCTGTTACAGCAAAGCGGGCTAAAAACAGGTATTGGGCTTAAGCCTACCAGACATTTCACAACCACACAGCAATGGTGGATCTGAAGGCCGGAGGGAAGGGGCGGGGCCAGCAGTTGGTGCCTGGGGTGGGGTGCTCTTCCACAAGCGTATTGCTGACGGGAAAAAAATGCTCTTGTGGATTTCAGTTCTGGAACGGGGGAGAAGGAGCTTGGTCTTTTATGGCCACGGGTATGGTTTCGAGTGAAGTTGGGAGTTCCCTCTCTGGGTCTGGTGTCAAACAGACCCGCCTACAAACTTGTACTGGAACATTAAATGTGAAGAAACCAAGGGTGCAGGTCTACTACAACACTCGGGTTAAAGGGTTTACACTATACGCAGAAACAGCGTTTGATGTAATCAGAAAAACAGACTTAAAACAAAGAAATATGCAGGTCTACTACAACACTCGGGTTAAAGGGTTTACACTATACGCAGAAACAGCGTTTGATGTAATCAGAAAAACAGACTTAAAACAAAGAAACAAACTAACAAAATAAACTTTAAAACAACAACAACAACAAACAAAAACTCAAGTACTGTCCGTAAGTATTGTAATCAGTGTTGCTAAACGCGCATCGACCATAGAATAACGCACGTTTCGAACAGTTCTTTTAACGCTTTCAGTGCGGGCATAATGGTAAACCCAGCGACTGGAAATCTAGCTCAAATGTCTTTTTACGCAAGGGAAAACGGCACAACAAATATGAGACCTCGCTCAAATGTCTTTTTACGCAAGGGAAAACGGCACAACAAATATGAGACCTCGTTCAAATGTCTTTTTTACGCAAGGGAAAACGGCACAACAAATATGAGACCTCGTTCAAATGTCTTTTTACGCAAGGGAAAACGGCACAACAAATATGAGACCTCGTTCAAATGTCTTTTTACGCAAGGGAAAACGGCACAACAAATATGAGACCTCGTTCAAATGTCTTTTTACGCAAGGGAAAACGGCACAACAAATATGAGACCTCGTTCAAATGTCTTTTTACACAAGGGAAAACGGCACAACAAATATGAGACCTCGTTCAAATGTCTTTTTACGCAAGGGAAAACGGCACAACAAATATGAGACCTCGTTCAAATGTCTTTTTACGCAAGGGAAAACGGCACAACAAATATGAGACCTCGTTCAAATGTCTTTTTACGCAAGGGAAAACGGCACAACAAATATGAGACCTCGTTCAAATGTCTTTTTACGCAAGGGAAAACGGCACAACAAATATGAGAACTCGTTCGCAACCAAAGAGATTACCTCTTTTCTTCTGCTTGTTTACCTCCCTTTCTTCTGCCCCTAACCTCAACTGCAAATATTGATTACTATTTGGTCCGGGTCTGCAGTCAGCAACAATTGCTCTCGGTCCTGTCGGCTATTGCAACCTACTCTTGGTGACTGATCGACAGAGGCCTTCCTGGTTTCGCCAAGCTTAATTAATAAGTCGATCCCGTGGTGTTGGTATTTCGTCTTATACGCCTAGATGGGTTCAGCTTTCATAGAGGGAGGCAATGACTGATAGGGTAACATAATTATTTTACAAGCAGCGGGTAAAAATAGGGTTTATACAAAATATATAATATATTTTCTCTAAACAAGTAGTTATCATTATTTCACGCATTCTGTCTCAGAGAGGCTAAAATAGG
>JABMCL010003469.1:52500-65000 GCA_018857735.1 Alviniconcha marisindica | reverse complement strand
AGCTCTCTGTCCTTCAATAACCATCTCCCCACTTTCCTCTCTCCCCTTCAATAACCATCTCCCCACTTTCCTCTCTCTCCCTTCAATAACCATCTCCCAACTTTCCTAGCTCTCTGTCCTTCAATAACCATCTCCCCACTTTCCTCTCTCCCCTTCAATAACCATCTCCCCACTTTCCTAGCTCTCTGTCCTTCAATAACCATCTCCCCACTTTCCTAGCTCTCTGTCCTTAAATAACCATCTCCCCACTTTCCTAGCTCTCTGTCCTTAAATAACCATCTCCCCACTTTCCTAGCTCTCTGTCCTTAAATGACCACCACCTTCTCTTTTCTCCCCCCCTCTCCTCCACTACCATATCTTCCTTTTCTTTCTCCCCCCCCATCCCCCCCCCTCTCCCTCTTTCTCCCCCTCTCTCTCCCCCCCTCTCTCTCTCACTCCCTCTCTCTCCCCCTCTCTCTCTTTATTTCTTCCCCCTCTCTCCCTCCCTCTCTCTCTGTGTTTCTGTCATTCTGTCTTGTTTAGCTTGAGTTCAGAGATTGATCCTAGACAACGGTGCGTGTGGAAGATTTATGTGCTTAGCCATTTTGTCTGGCACCGTGTCCCAATCCGTCAGTCAAACAGCAGTATTTTGACTTAGTGTGTAGTTTTGCAGCTGAAGTTTCGGACATCTTTTTGCCATCAGATTCAAGCAGCGACTCTCTCTGTCTTCCTAGGTCTAGTAGGCCTACGTTGAGTGCGTTTTACCTCTACGGGGTCACGAACGATACCCTTCACAAAGTGTTAAAGCCACCCACTGGCGCATTAAGCTCTGTTCTGTTTACCCAAAACAACAGAACGGCTGTAGTCTTCCATAGCTGTAGCCATGTCGCAATACCCGAGCTTAAACAGAAACACCCAGACCCATGAAATACAACCAACGTTTAGATAAAGCCTCTCACCAGGAACCGTTTCTGCTTCTTCGATTCTGCCTGGTAGGCGGGGCTTCTGTTTCAATATTTATTTTCCGGAGTGTTTTAGGCACTCAAAACAGCCACCGCGAAGGCCGAAGGCACAATGGTATTTTGTGAACGAGTTCAGAACGCAGGACTGCATTAGGACAGTCACAGTTGACTGGTTTTACTGTTAAAGGAACCAGGTTGTTCGAAACATGGTTTACCCAAAACGAAAAAGAGATCAAAATAATTTTAATACTTTTAAGTAAGTATACATGTTGCTTAACGTCCACAGAAACCATGAGGCTTATTAGGCACGGGGATCTACTGGCACTGGAAGCGACGTGTAAAATACTTGTAATTTTGTGAGTCACGATTCATAGGACTGGAGCACAAAACACAAAGGCTGGTGTGTATGTGTGAATGGGCTCAGTGCTGAACGGTCCCATTGGCACTATTGCTTGTTTTGGGTAATAGAGTTGTATTGTTGTATGGGTGCGGCAGTGATAAAGAATGAATGAATGAAGCAGCTCCAAAATACATTCCCTGTTCTTTTGACTCGGCGAGAATAAAGTGTTTATGCCATGTCTGAATTATTTATTTAAATTATTTATTTAAAAAAAACAAAAAACTAATGATCCGCTGTTCTTATTTTGACATTATTATATGGTTTCTTTCTCAGAGAAGCGAATCACTCAACACGAGTGACATCTTGTCGCACTGCTGGAGGACAAACACAAAAATGGCCGCGGTATGGGATAGGAGAACGTCACACGATATCGTGTTTTGTGCATCCAATCACACAAATCGCTACTCACAAAATTTGGTTTCTTAAATCAGTACTCAAGCAACGGGGTATGTGAAAACAATATCCTTAAGTTTAGGCTTTGAATTTTTTGTTTTAATTTTGATCTCTTCTGCGTGTCAGATAAAACTTCTTCTTTTTTAAATATTAAAAAAAATATCTGAAACAAGAATGACTGCTAAAAAAGAATGACTGCTAAAAAATAAACAACGTTCTTTTGAACCTTTTATGTGTTTGAATCTCAGATAAAACATGCTCTAAGAAGGATAGCACCTTTAAATCTTGCGTTCAATATCTTGTTTTCTTGACAAGAATAACGTGCCGGCTGACTGAACAGCGATGTGAGTGGATATCCACCTACTCAATCGGTTCCAGGAATCAGGAGCGGCCAACACTGACTGTACGGTACTGAAAGATTCAGTATGAGACAGTTATCTCAGAAGGCAAAATACTTTATCAGGTAATGCCGAACTTAATGATGAGAATAGTTTAGTTGAGTTTTCTGTTTGTTTGAATTCAGTTTACAGCCCAAACCTAAGTGAAAAGAGTAAATTAGTAATGAAACATAAAATGTGTGTACATGTGTATCGTACGTGCGTGCACGCGCCCCCTCCCTCTCCCTCTCCCCACGAAGACCGAAAAGAAAGAGAGTGGAGAGGTGGGGGGAAAGAGAGAGAGAGAGAGAGAGAGAGAGAGAGAGAGAGAGAGAGAGAGAGAGAGAGAGAGAGAGAGAGAGAGAGAGAGAGAGAGAGAGAGAGAGAGAGAGAGAGAGAGAGAGAGAGAGAGAGAGAGAGACCTACCAACCCACCCACCCAAGCTGCATTATACCATAACTGGTCAAGTGACAATTACAGTTCATAAGGCATTCACATTTCAACGGTACATCGACTGTACGCAGAGCAGCCATACCACTGTCTCACAGCCGAAGCGTCCACAGCTTGCTGTGCATTCCTCACACACAGCGCTGTTGCTGGGGCAACGTGAGCGGAAGCGGTATAGCAGTGTCACTTAGAATCATCTTTATTAGTTCATTATTAGTGTCACTTAGAGTCATCTTTATTAGTTCATTATCAGTGTCACTTAGAGTCATCTTTATTAGTTCATTATTAGTGTCACTTAGAGTCATCTTTATTAGTTCATTATTAGTGTCACTTAGAGTCATCTTTATTAGTTCATTATTAGTGTCACTTAGAGTCATCTTTATTAGTTCATTATTAGTGTCACTTAGAGTCATCTTTATTAGTTCATTATTATCAAATCATATGTCGCGCTTCCATAAAAGACAATACGTGAGCGTAGTAATTGTACTCTGAGGTGTGTTTGATAATGTGTGTGTGTGTGTGTGTGTGTTCGGGGGGGGGGGGGGGGGCGTGCGTGCGTACATGAGTGCGTGAGTGCGTGCGTGTGTGTGCGTGCGTGAGGGCGAGCATGCGCGCGCATTTGCGTGCGTGCGTGCGTGCGTGCGTGCGTGCGTGCGTGCGTGCGTGCGTGTGGTGTGTGTGTTATCAGCAAGGTACAATGGACCACGCTGGCACACATCCAACACACGGAGCCGAACAAATGACTGCACTTACCGTGCTTTTCTCTGCTGCCCACGAGTCTACTACTTTACCACACACTTGTTTTATTGCAGATCTATAGCTGGCTTTTATGTTGCTGTATTGAACGTTTTGTGCTAATGTACGGCAGGTGTTTCTTTATTAGGCACACGGCTAACCAGTTACCTTCAACCGCCGTTAGTCTGGAACATCTTAGCTCTGGGTTTAGCTCGGTGTTTCGCGTGAATCGACTCTAAGTTCTTTAATTTTACACACGATAATTCAACGCCGGCGTAGTTCATATATCACTAGGATAATGCTTTTTGTTTCACAGCACTTGGCACATGTTATTGTATGTTTCACAACACTTGGCACAGGTTATTGTTTGTTTCAAACACTTGGCGCAGGTTATTCTTTGTTTCACAACACTTGGCACAAGTTATTGTATGTTTCACAACACTTGGCACAGGTTATTGTATGTTTCACCACACTTGGCACAGGTTATTGTTTGTTGCACAACATTTGGCACAGGTTTCACAACACTTGGCACAAGTTACTGTATGTCTCACAACACTTGGCACAGGTTATTGTATGTTTCACAACACTTGGCACAGGTTATTGGATGTTTCACAACACGTGGCACAGGTTATTGTTTGTTTCACAACACTTGGCACAGGTTATTGTTTCACAGCACTTGGCACAGGTTATTGTATGTTTCACAACACGTGGCACAGGTTATTGTTTGCTTCACAACACTTGGCACAGGTTATTGTTTCACAGCACTTGGCACAGGTTACTTACACACAAAGCATATATTATGCATTCATCATCACTATTTTGTTTGTTATTACAACTGTCATCATCATCATCATATAATAAATTATAACAACAGCACTGTGAATTACGAGACTGTTTAATATGTGTCTTTTATATAATATGTTTACAACAGCGTTTGTGTGTGTGTGTGTGTGTGTGTGTGTGTGTGTGTGTGTGTGTGTGTGTGTGTGTGTGTGTGTGTGTGTGTGTGTGTGTGTGTGTGTGTGTGTTGTGTGGTGTGTGTGTGTGTGTGTGTGTGTGTGTGTGTGTGTGTGTGTGTGTGTGTGTGTGTGTGTGTGTGTGTGTGTGTTGTGTGTGTTGAGTGTGCTTTTATATATATATAACCAAAAGACACAAAATATTTTTTATGACTTATTTCAATGGGTCAATACAAAACAAAAGTAATTATTTTACTAGAAACATCTTTTTCAAGCAGCAAACAGACAGATAAACCACTAAAAAGACAAGGATATGGATGAAAAGTGTTTACTTATCAAGCAGTTGGTGCCAGAGTGTGTTTTAGTTCTTTAAGTTTTAAAAATTCAATGTGTGATATTGCAAACTGTTATCTAGTATCTGTTTAACCACAAGTTTAATTTCTCTGATGAGTAATACAGTAATATTGATTTATTATTATCATTATTATAACATATGTGCACAAAACAGAGATCATTAGCATTTAGGCCGACAGATCTTACAGGCATATAGTGAGTAGAACTAACAGTGTCAGTTCATGCCAGAAGCCAAGGCAAGACCGAGGTTGACACATCGCTGTTGACGGTTGTTGTTGTGTTCACCAGCTGAACACTCTGGGGTCAACGCGTATATGCAGCTGTACATTCACAAATGCATTCCACTGGGTGAGAGGATTACTTGCGTGTGTGACTGTTTTATTACCCGCCACGTGGGAAGCCACACATCGTCTTCGAGTGATTTCTCTCCATCTCTTTAGAGTGGAAACTATTCTGCAAGGAGCTCAAGATCATGGCTGGAGATAAGCCCACATAACTATGCAGCAGATAAGGATATTTTAATGCAGCCTTGGTGTTTCTGCTGGTGTCGATGTCTTAATTTTGACACAGCCTGGCCAGGCCAAGGTGGACCCGTTGACCGTGACTGGTCAATGTCTGGCAGTACGGTGCTGGGTACACTGTACAAAAGGCACAGGGGCCAAATAATCCCCTACGCTTGGCTGATCAGGCAGCACCATTATTCTGGCTCTGGGCAGAGCCCCAGCTATAGCCCCGGCTGTGTCCAGAGCGCACGACAATGCCATTTCCACCACTCCCTCGGGGACCGACACAGTCAAAGACCGTTGAATATTCCATTGGCTCGCGGCTACACTTGCTCATTGATTCCGCGGTGAAGGCCACTCTCTGAACTGGCAAACTGTTGTTAATTAGATACAGAGAGAGAGAGAGAGAGAGAGAGAGAGAGAGAGAGAGAGAGAGAGAGAGAGAGAGAGAGAGAGAGAGAGAGAGAGAGAGAGAGAGAGACAGACAGACAGACAGACAGACAGACAGACAGACAGACAGACAGACAGACAGACAGACAGAGACAGAGAGAGAGACAGAGACAGAGACAGAGAGAATCGAGTAACTGGATTTTAACATATACTTACAGGACGGCATATCATGTTACCGGAAATGTGCTTTAGCGCATAGCCTTGTAGAGGACAAAAAACAATGATGACAACGCAGAACAATAATGAATAATTAAAAGAAGCATGGCACTGGCCGGTACATTGCTAGCAATCATTAACAACATGGATTCATCACGCAGAAAAGGCGACTTCGGAGACTGAATTATTCATGCGCGAAAACATGAAAGTAGTCGTATGTTCTGAGAAAAGGATTTCGTTGAAAACTATCATGAGAACACGAGCACCTCATCAGAACTGGACTGCTTTCAATGGTCCAGAATCGTATACGTTATATACAACTATCATGAAAATTGACACTTTGGGTCAAATCCAGACAGCTTTATATACAGTCAACGATCGCTTTTGCATGAGTAGAGTAATTATTGGCCAGTAGAGAGTTGACCGTTTTTGTTTGTGTGTGTGTGTGTGTGTGTGTGTGTGTGTGTGTGTGTGTGTGTGTGTGTGTGTGTGTGTGTGTGTGTGTGTGTGTGTGTCTTGCATGTGTATGTGTGTGTGCGTGGTGCGTGCTGCAGCTGATGTGTGTGCTGTGTGGTGTGTGTTTGTGCGTGCGTGCGTGCGTGCGTGCGTGCGTGCGTGCGTGCGTGCGTGCGTGCGTGCGTGCGTGTGTGTGTGTGTGTGTGTGTGTGTGTGTGTGTGTGGTGTGTGTGTGTGTGCGTGCGTGGTGTGCGTGCGTGCGTGCGTGAGTGAGTGTATGTTTACATTCATGAAAAGTCAGATTTTCAAAGCTGGATAAAACAGTCAAACAATATAAATGTTTCGCCAACTTTCAATTTCGCTTCACTCAATTCGTTGTCAATTTCCACACAAAGCCACCATGCAAGACAATACAGTAGTAAAGCAAAGATTTGTTTCCCGTTATTTTCTCAATAGTAAAGGATGAAAGTTTTTTTTTTGTCGCTTTGGATTTGATAATATTTTTTGTTGACAATGATTAAGCTACCAGCCTTATATATACACCCACACACACGCACACACACACGCACACACCCCCACCCCCCCACCCACCCACACACACACACACACAAACCCCCCCCCCCCCACACACACACACACACCTCTCTCTCTCTATCTCTCTCTCTCTCTCACACACACACACACACACACACACACACACACACACACACACACACACCACACACACACACACACACACCTCTCTCTCTCTCTCTCACACACACACACACACACACACACAACACACACACACACACACACACACACACACACACACACACACACACACACACACACACACACACACACATGGTTCAGGAACGATTCCAGTGAATTTGGGCACTAGGGTAATCACCATGAACAAATAGAAAATCGATCTATGAAGCAGGGGAAAAAACACTGTGTTCAAACGTCAGTAGCAAATTGTGTCAAATCGTTCCATCGCTTTTCTACGACTGGTTGTTTTTCATCGTCACACTGCTTCACCGACGCTATGCAAGGCACCTTTGCTCTTAGTCACAAAGGAACGCTCGCTCTTCACGGAAAATCATGATTGTCAAAGCACTGTCGCTAGGACCCTTGTGAAGGGCACGGCTACTTCCATTGTATGGAGATTTATAACGCGTTATTTCGGCGTTTACGAACTCCTCGACCACTTGGCGAGCATGGGATTGTTGCTGCATTGATCAAGTACGTCATAGTGATGCTTCACTCAGTCGGCAGGAAGATCACGGAGTGGGCCCGTGGACACGAGTTTGGCGTGAGCGCGGTATCACCCAGGCAACGAAGCTTGCTGTCTGCACAGCTGTAGTCCTCCCAACCTTGCTGTATGGCTGCGAGACCTGGACATGCTACTGCAGACACCTCAAGAAACTGGACCAGTTCCACCTCCGCAGGCTCCTGGGCATTTCCTGGGAGGACAGAGTCACCAACCAGGAGGTACTTCGCCGTTCCAGCATGCCAGGTGTTGAGGTCTTGATCATGAAGGCCCAACTCAGATGGACTGGCCACGTGACGAGAATGGAGGACAGCCGTCTTCCAAAACAGATCTTCTGCTCTGAACTGGCTCGCGGCATTCGCAGGCAGGGTGGCCAGACAAAGCGCTACAAAGACTCCCTCAAGAACTCTCTGCGCGCCTGTGACATCCCTGTTGAAAGCTGGGAGCATCTTGCAGCAGACCGCAGCGCCTGGAGGTTGGCAACCCACAACGGAGCCCAAGCCTTCGAGGAAAGGCGACTGTCGCAGCTATAGACATCAAACGCCAAGCCAGGAAAGAGCGGAAGCCCAAGCCAAGAAAGAGAGGAAGGCCAAGCCAGGAAAGAGAGGAAGGCCAAGCCAGGAAAGAGAGGAAGGCCAAGCCAGGAAAGAGCGGAAGGCCAAGCCAGGAAAGAGAGGAAGGCCAAGCCAGGAAAGAGCGGAAGGCCAAGCCAGGAAAGAGAGGAAGGCCAAGCCAGGAAAGAGAGGAAGGCCAAGCCAGGAAAGAGAGGAAGGCCAAGCCAGGAAAGAGAGGAAGGCCAAGCCAGGAAAGAGAGGAAGGCCAAGCCAGGAAAGAGCGGAAGGCCAAGCCAGGAAAGAGAGGAAGGCCAAGCCAGTAGCCGTAGCCATGTCCTAGGAAGAGAGAGGTAAGTGCTGCCAGGTGTGTTGTGTGTGTGTGTGTGTGTGTGTGTGTGTGTGTGTGGGGTGTGTGTGTGTGACGAATGCTGGTGTGTAGCTGCCGTGGTGTGTTTGGTGGTGTGAGGCTGCCGGTGTGTGTGTGTGTGTGTGTGTGTGTGTGTGTGTGTGTGTGTGTGTGTGTGACGAGCCTGCCCGGTGTGTGTGTGTAGCCTGCCCGGTGTATGTGTGTGTGTGTGTGTGTGTGTGTGTGTGTGTGTGTGTGTGTGTGTGTGTGTGTGTGTGTGTGTGTGTGTTGTGTGACGAGCCTGCCCGGCGTGTGGACGCATCTGCGCATCGGAGTTTGGTCTGCGGTCACATCAGAGGCGCCACTGACGTCGTCGTCGCTTTGCGACGGACAACTATGATGGTGGAGGAAGATCACGGAGGGGGCCCGCGGCTATTGGGTTTTTGATTAAAGGGAAAGCAAACAGAAGAAGCACCACAGAGTTCAGGAGTTGTGTGAAAGTCGAGGCGGCCGTCCCGGGCTCCCCGTCCTAATGAGCCTTTCGGTTTCTGTGGACGTAAAGCAACATTGACCATGCTTAGGCATTGGTCCCAGTTTGTCCCTACGACATCCGAGGACGTGAAACTCGACATCATCACAAGCACCAGGAGTTAAGCAGAGATCAGAAGAGGGAGGTGGAGCTGGGCTCTCATAGCTGGAGCGATTGTCTTGTTGCTGAGTTGTTCCTCGACAGTTGCTTCGCTGGACACTGTCTTTGTGACTTTGTTCCGCACAGCTGTTGAAAGAGCAAGTGGCGGAATATACATCGTTGCTTCGCACTGGCGGGGCCCCCACCTCCCTAATATTTATTGTTCTGGCGGTGGCTGACGGTCTCTTCCGTCTTTGCGGGTCGGGGTGCCAGCTATTCATAGGTACCCGACCCCCCCCCCCCACCCACCCACCCACCCCCCACCGCCTTCCCCGTCCCGAATAAGCTATATGCGGCTTCAGTGGACGTTCAGCAACACGCAAGAAGAAGAAGCACCATGGGCCCTTTCCATAGGAACGAAACATTAATAATATACACACGGCAGCTGTTCACTCGATTTCTCGTACCATTTGTTAAAAATCGACGTTAGAAAGTCTCGAAACACGTTCGTGTGCGCTGCCATTTTGTGCCCAGCAAACTGTATCAGTTACGTCACAAACAGGGCCGGCTTGCGTAGCAAAAGTCTCAAACACGTCATGAGCCAACGGTTTTCTGTTCTTCACCGGCGTAACGCCGACCAAAAGGGCTGAACCCTAAGGAGCTCAAACTCCAAGCACAAATATACTGCTTTTGTATAACTACAGGAGCTCAAACTCCAAGCACAAATATACTGCTTTTGTATAACTACAGGAGAACAAACTCCAAGCACAAATATACTGCTTTTGTATAACTACAGAAGAACAAACTCCAAGCACAAATATACTGCTTTTGTATAACTACAGGAGCTCAAACTCCAAGCACAAATATACTGCTTTTGTATAACTACAGGAGAACAAACTCCAAGCACAAATATACTGCTTTTGTATAACTACAGGAGCTCAAACTCCAAGCACAAATATACTGCTTTTGTATAACTACAGAAGAACAAACTCCAAGCACAAATATACTGCTTTTGTATAACTACAGAAGAACAAACTCCAAGCACAAATATACTGCTTTTGTATAACTACAGAAGAACAAACTCCAAGCACAAATATACTGCTTTTGTATAACTGCAGAAGAACAAACTCCAAGCACAAATATACTGCTTTTGTATAACTGCAGAAGAACAAACTCCAAGCACAAATATACTGCTTTTGTATAACTACAGAAGAACAAACTCCAAGCACAAATATACTGCTTTTGTATAACTACAGAAGAACAAACTCCAAGCACAAATATACTGCTTTTGTATAACTACAGGAGAACAAACTCCAAGCACAAATATACTGCTTTTGTATAACTACAGGAGAACAAACTCCAAGCACAAATATACTGCTTTTGTATAACTGCAGAAGAACAAACTCCAAGCACAAATATACTGCTTTTGTATAACTACAGAAGAACAAACTCCAAGCACAAATATACTGCTTTTGTATAACTACAGAAGAACAAACTCCAAGCACAAATATACTGCTTTTGTATAACTACAGAAGAACAAACTCCAAGCACAAATATACTGCTTTTGTATAACTACAGAAGAACAAACTCCAAGCACAAATATACTGCTTTTGTATAACTGCAGAAGAACAAACTCCAAGCACAAATATACTGCTTTTGTATAACTGCAGAAGAACAAACTCCAAGCACAAATATACTGCTTTTGTATAACTACAGAAGAACAAACTCCAAGCACAAATATACTGCTTTTGTATAACTACAGAAGAACAAACTCCAAGCACAAATATACTGCTTTTGTATAACTACAGGAGAACAAACTCCAAGCACAAATATACTGCTTTTGTATAACTACAGGAGAACAAACTCCAAGCACAAATATACTGCTTTTGTATAACTACAGGAGAACAAACTCCAAGCACAAATATACTGCTTTTGTATAACTACAGAAGAACAAACTCCAAGCACAAATATACTGCTTTTGTATAACTACAGGAGAACAAACTCCAAGCACAAATATACTGCTTTTGTATAACTACAGGAGAACAAACTCCAAGCACAAATATACTGCTTTTGTATAACTGCAGAAGAACAAACTCCAAGCACAAATATACTGCTTTTGTATAACTACAGGAGAACAAACTCCAAGCACAAATATACTGCTTTTGTATAACTACAGAAGAACAAACTCCAAGCACAAATATACTGCTTTTGTATAACTACAGAAGAACAAACTCCAAGCACAAATATACTGCTTTTGTATAACTACAGGAGAACAAACTCCAAGCACAAATATACTGCTTTTGTATAACTACAGAAGAACAAACTCCAAGCACAAATATACTGCTTTTGTATAACTACAGAAGAACAAACTCCAAGCACAAATATACTGCTTTTGTATAACTACAGAAGAACAAACTCCAAGCACAAATATACTGCTTTTGTATAACTACAGAAGAACAAACTCCAAGCACAAATATACTGCTTTTGTATAACTACAGGAGAACAAACTCCAAGCACAAATATACTGCTTTTGTATAACTACAGAAGAACAAACTCCAAGCACAAATATACTGCTTTTGTATAACTACAGGAGCTCAAACTCCAAGCACAAATATACTGCTTTTGTATAACTACAGAAGAACAAACTCCAAGCACAAATATACTGCTTTTGTATAACTACAGAAGAACAAACTCCAAGCACAAATATACTGCTTTTGTATAACTGCAGAAGAACAAACTCCAAGCACAAATATACTGCTTTTGTATAACTACAGGAGAACAAACTCCAAGCACAAATATACTGCTTTTGTATAACTACAGAAGAACAAACTCCAAGCACAAATATACTGCTTTTGTATAACTACAGGAGAACAAACTCCAAGCACAAATATACTGCTTTTGTATAACTACAGGAGAACAAACTCCAAGCACAAATATACTGCTTTTGTATAACTACAGAAGAACAAACTCCAAGCACAAATATACTGCTTTTGTATAACTACAGGAGAACAAACTCCAAGCACAAATATACTGCTTTTGTATAACTACAGGAGAACAAACTCCAAGCACAAATATACTGCTTTTGTATAACTACAGAAGAACAAACTCCAAGCACAAATATACTGCTTTTGTATAACTACAGGAGAACAAACTCCAAGCACAAATATACTGCTTTTGTATAACTACAGAAGAACAAACTCCAAGCACAAATATACTGCTTTTGTATAACTACAGAAGAACAAACTCCAAGCACAAATATACTGCTTTTGTATAACTACAGAAGAACAAACTCCAAGCACAAATATACTGCTTTTGTATAACTGCAGAAGAACAAACTCCAAGCACAAATATACTGCTTTTGTATAACTACAGAAGAACAAACTCCAAGCACAAATATACTGCTTTTGTATAACTACAGAAGAACAAACTCCAAGCACAAATATACTGCTTTTGTATAACTACAGAAGAACAAACTCCAAGCACAAATATACTGCTTTTGTATAACTGCAGAAGAACAAACTCGAAGCACAAGTATACTGCTTTTGT
>JABMCL010003469.1:40000-42500 GCA_018857735.1 Alviniconcha marisindica | reverse complement strand
TGCAGAAAGGCCTTCCGTCTGTTCATCTCGAGTTTTCTAGTCGTCGTTTAAATACCATTACTCTGGAACAGTCTACCCGACATTTCCGACACTCTTGTTGCTTCGCATCATTGTGTGTGTGTGTGTGTGTGTGTGTGTGTGTGTGTGTGTGTGTGTGTGTGTGTGTGTGTGTGTGTGTGTGTGTGTGCGCGTGTGTGCGTGCGTGCGTGCGTGCGTGCGTGCGTGCGTGCGTGCGTGCAAGTGCGTGCGTGCGTGCGTGCGTGCGTGTGCGTGCGTGTGCGTGCGTTCGTGCGTGCGTGTGTGTGTGTGCGTGCTTGCGTGCGTGCGTGCGTGCGTGTGTGTGCGTGCTTGCGTGCGTGCGTGCGTGCGTGTGTGTGTGTGCGTGCGTGCATGTTGGAAGTGATGAAAAAGGAGTCGAACTTGTGAAATGTTCTTGGGTCAGTATTTGATTACATAATTAGTACCGGGGATTTCACTGTGCTCTTGACTGTATATTTTTTTCGACTCTGTTTTTTTGTCGGCTACTGTGCGCTTCAGGCTCACGTTAGGTGTAAGCCATTGACGAATACTCTTTTACAGTTCATTATTTCTGGCTGCCGATTGCACACCTTTTTCCTTTCTTTCTCGCACGTCTTTTGGCTGCTTATAAGATCCCCTAAAGTCCTGTTTTCCCTGTGAGTCGGTTTGGCCCAGCGGTAAGGCGTTAGGCTGGTAAGCGGAAGGACCTCGGTTCGATACCGCTTCGGCTCTCCTTTCTCTTCAAAAAGGTTGTGGTTTGTGGACACTGTCCTGTGACATTGTCCTTCACTTCCTACAGAAACATTAAAATGGCTCTCATCGCTGTCCATCTTAATGCAGGAATCATTCTGGTGGTGACAGTGTACCGATAGGTATATAATCTCCCTCTCCCCCACCTCCATACCTCCTTCCCCTCTTCTCCCCGTCCCTAATAAGCCTTATGGTTTCTGTGGACGTTAAGCACCATGTTTACTTACTTACTTACTGTTTTCCTCGCGTCCTTTCGCTGCGCATTGTAAGCCTGTATCCCCCCCCCCCTCCCCCCTACCCTGTCTGATGTAGTGCGCACAAAGTTTTGTTTTCGTCTGCTCTCCCCATAGAGCACACAAAATGATGACGCGACATGTTTTGTTCTCGTCTGCTCTCCCCATGGAGCACACAAAATGATGACGCGACATGTTTTCTTCTCGTCTGCTCTCCCTATAGAGCACACAAAATGATGACGCGACAGGTTTTGTTCTCGTCTGCTCTCCTTGTGAACAAGACTGTTCAGCTTCGTTCGACAATTGACGAGATGGTGATGATGACGTGGAGTTTAATGTCCTCGGATGTCGGTGGACATATTAGGGACAAACTGTGGCCAATGCGTGTGCATGGTTCAATGTTGCTTTACGTCCACATAAACCATAAAGCTCATTAGGACGGGGAGCCCAGGACGGCCACCTCGACTTTCACACAGCTCCTGAACTGACGAGGCTGGTAAAACACGATATACCTCTTCCACGGACACCGGAGGGTGAGTGGGAGAGGGGGGGGGGGGGGGGGGTCTTAAGGGCGTGCACGAAACAACAAATGTATGAATAAAGACCACTCAACACTAACTTTGATGCCACCGATTACACGCGTCGCTTTAGGAGGGCTCCGATTCCATTACCCCTTTTTCACAGCCCGAACGTGCGCAGTTGCTCTCTTCGGGTTGTTAAATAGAAGCTTAATTGGATCAAACATTAAAAAAATCCTTTCTATTGATCAAGCCGATGTGGTGTTTTGTGTTTATCAAGCCAACAGTATCCAGGGGGGCTTTTTACGTACTCTGTGAATAGGCCGAAATTCTAAGGGAACGTGCCGATCGGCCACAGGCTTTGTCCACAGACTACATTACACGACAGCTATCAGGTTTCGTCCATTTTAGAAAGGGGGCGGGGGGCAGGACTGAGAGAGAAAAAGAGAGAGAAAAAAAGAAAAAAGAAAAAAAGAGTCGTCCTCATCACGGACCTATAGGTCTATGTCCTCATACTGTGGTCTCTTTTCTTTCTCTCGCTAGGCCAGCTGAATATTCTGTCACTGCTAAGGTGGTCCCTCCTAAATAAACAAGCCGCCAAACACACTGGAGGGGGGTGATGGGGAGCGCTCTCTCTCTTGGCCCCGTGGGTTTTTGAGTGTGGCTGTCCTCTCTCTCTGGGGGACATGTATGAGGACAATCTCTCTGTCTGTCTGTCTGTCTCTCTTTCTCAGCTCTCTGTGTTCTCTCTCTCTCTGTGGGTTGTCTGTCCATCAGCACCCCACTCCCACCCCGCACCTCTCTCTCCCAGTCTGAAACAAATGACAAGTTCGGTGCATTGGCCTAAGAAGAACGCGGTTAATTATCCTTCAGTTTTAGTAACCGAGCCGTATGGATTAATCATCTAAACGCCGGTTAATTCCCTTCGGTTTCACCTGCCCCGTATTAGACCTCGGCGAAGTATCTATCACCTGCCCAGTG
>JABMCL010003469.1:0-35000 GCA_018857735.1 Alviniconcha marisindica | reverse complement strand
ATCTTTATTCAAGAACTATAGTAGCTGCTTTATATCAACACAAAGTGCAAACTGTGAACATGTCCAACGTTCCAAAAGTAGCCAATTTCATCACACATTCTTTCCCAGTCACATCTAGCAGATAGACACAGTTCTTTTCTGTTCTCCAGCACGGCCACTTCACAGTGCGGCAGTTGTGGCTGGGGACAGTCTTAACAATCCTCAAACTAGGCGGTGGGTATTGGGGGCCGCGTTGGCAGTCAAAGATCAGCACCCTGATGCAAGTGCAAGTCCTGGTGGTTGCATTGGAAGTCCAGGGTCAGCACTGTTGGAGCCGAGGAGTTACACACAATCCGAGTATCGCTTTCCGGCACCTTCCTCAAAGGAAGGATGTCGTAAACTAGTGCTTGGAGTTCGGTGGCTGCATTGTCAGTCAAGGGTGAGCAGCCCTATGTGGGTTCAGGTCGCTGCACTGGCAGTCCAGGGTGGCTGCACTGACAGTCAGCTCAAGGGCCAGCATCCCCATAATTATGGGTCTATAGGGTTGCAATGACAGTCAAGGGTCAGCACCCCTACAGTCAAAGGTCAGCACTCCTATATGGGTCCAGAGGGCTGCACTGACAGTCATGGGTCAGCACCAGAGGGCTGCACTGACAGTCAAGGGTCAGCACCGACACTGACGGTCAGCACTCCTATATGGATCCAGAGGGCGGTGTTGACAGTCAAGGGTCAGCACCAGAGGGCCGCATTGACAGTCATGCGTCAGCACTCCTATATGGGTCCAAAGGGCTGCACTGACAGTGAGGGCCAGCACTCCTATATGGATCCAGAGGGCTGCACTCACAGTCACGGGTCAGCACCAGAGGGTGGCATTGACAGTCATAGGTCAGCACCAGAGGGCTGTATTGACAGTCATAGGTCAGCACCAGAGGGCTGTATTGACAGTCATAGGTCAGCACCAGAGGGCAGCATTGACAGCCATGGGTCAGCACCAGAGGGCAGCATTGACAGTCATAGGTCAGCACCAGAGGGCAGCATTGACAGCCATGGGTCAGCACCAGAGGGCAGCATTGACAGCCATGGGTCAGCACCAGAGGGCAGCATTGACAGCCATGGGTCAGCACCAGAGGGCAGCATTGACAGTCATAGGTCAGCACCAGAGGGCTGTATTGACAGTCATAGGTCAGCACCAGAGGGCAGCATTGACAGTCATGGGTCAGCACCAGAGGGCAGCATAAACAGTCATGGGTCAGCACCAGAAGGCTGTATTGACAGTCATAGGTCAGCACCAGAGGGCTGCATAAACAGTCATGGGTCAGCACCAGAGGGCCGCATTGACTGTCATGGGTCAGCACCAGAGGGCTGCATTGACAGTCATGGGTCAGCACCGACACTGAGGGTCAGCACTCCTACAGGGATCCAGAGGGTTGCACTGACAGTCACGGGTCAGCACCAGAGGGCTGCGTTGACAGCCAAGGGTCAGCACCAGAGGGGCTGCACTGACAGTCCAGAGGGCTGCATTAATACAATAATAGTCACGGGTCAGCACTTCCCATATGGGTCCAGAGGGCTGCATTGACAGTCCAGAGGGCTGCATTGACAGTCCAGAGGGCTGCATTAATAGTCACGGGTCAGCATTTCCCACATGGGTCCAGAGGGCTGCATTGGCAGCCTGCACTCCTCTTTTCAGACCACTTGTTTTGAAACATATCCTTTTCATATTTCCAAGTATGGCCCCCTGACCAGGGACCATCCTCTCTTAAGACCACTTGCTCTGGAACCTCTCCTGTTGCACATTTCTATAAACAATTAACCCATGGCCTTTTAATTAGACTTTCAGGGTGGTCTTAAGAGTGGGCCTCTGGTGTACATGCTAGATTACGCAAACCGTACACTTTCAGCATTTCACAAAACATTTTCATTCACTGGAAGAAACAATCCACACATAAATAAAATCACATCATCACTCGGGGGACGAAAAAATCATTAAAAAAATCACACCACACGCAGGAGAGAAGAAAAAAACGGAACAAAAAAGCCACACTTTTAATCACAGGCCAGACTCATTTCATTGCTACTCATTCACAAAGACAAACTGTCAGCTGCCCTTTTCTTCTTTCCGACCGTGAGCCTTCTTTCAGAGATGCACATTTTAATCTTCTCTGCTAGATGCTATACACAGACTATAAGTTATGATTCTATTTGGTTTATATTTGTGGAAAGCAGAGTACAATTATGAAAAATCAGTGCATGTGTCCCAGACATTGTAAAAATATAATAACTTGCCCCCCCCAAAAAAAAACCCAACAACCTCCATAAACAAAAACAAAACAAAAACAACAAAAAAAACAACAGCAAACAAGCAAAACAACAATATAACAACACACCATGAAACAGCAAACAACACCCCACCCCACTGATCCCAGAAAAACTACTTGCAGGGAGAGCACATCTAAGTTGTTTTTCATAACAAATCTTTTGGAAAAAAAGCTGTTTAAAGTTAGATGAAGTGTTTATATATATATATATATATATATATATATATATATATATATATATATATATATATATATATATGCTCTCATGCAATAAAGTAGCTAACAACAAAGTTAGATGAAGTGTTTTTATATATATATATATATATATGCTCTCATGCAATAAAGTAGCTAACAAACTTTATATGTTCTATTGACTCAGTTCAGGAAAGTGTTAAACATGTCTAAAAGCCACATATCAGCACCCATTCACAGGTTGAGAATGAATCTGGAACCACCTCAGCCATAGGCATCGACAATCACAGATGCTGTATGCAAATGAACATAAATATTGGTTAGATTATTAAGAATAAAAAACTTATCAGCTACCTCCTTGTTCAATTATTATGAAAGGATGCTGAGCTCAAAAGGGATTACTATAATACTAAAGAAGATTATGCAACAACAAACAAATGTACATGCAAATCTATTGCAGACAGACAAGTTGCTGTGGTTATATACTGCTTATTATAACCAAGGATAGATATCCAGCTAGGAACCCAAGAGTGGAATGAGTGTGTGCAAAACAGAGAGAGAGAGAGAGAGAGAGAGAGAGAGAGAGAGAGAGAGAGAGGAGAGAGAGAGAGAGGGGGGGGGAGAGAGAGAGAGAGAGAGAGAGAGAGAGAGGGGGGGAGAGTGAGTGAGAGAGAGAGAGAGAGAGAGAGAGAGAGGAGAGAGAGAGAGAGAGAGGAGAGAGAGAGAGAAGGAGAGAGAAAGAGAGAGGGGGGGGGGGGAGGGGAGAGAGAGAGAGAGGAGAGAGAGAGAGAGAGAGAGAGAGAGAGAGAGAGAGAGAGAGAGAGAGAGAGAGAGAGTCAGTCGCATAAGCACCTGTTTATAACTGTGCGCATGTGAGCATATGTGTCTATGAGTGCCTGTGTGCACACATGCACTTGTGTAAATTTACAAGCACTGAAGGAGAAAATGGTTGTAATGTGTAACCTACTCAACAACTGACAAACCTTCAAACAAATGATTTCATTTACAAAAAGACTGCATAAGCCACCTGTATGAAATGCAAATACAGGTGTTTTGTGGCAAGCAGAGCAAGAAGCTGAATTGCTAACAAGAAGCATCAAGTCTTGCCACTTTCATTTTTCAAAAAGTCTGATTCACCAAAAGAATCTTTATTAAATGTTATATGTTAATCCTTGGATGACTTTTACCCTGATGTTTTTGTTTGTTGTTGTAGCATAACTTTGCAGTTTTACTATTGGCATAATAATATATGAATGTACCTGGCACCATGATACATTCCACATGCAATAACCTTGTCATTTGGCAATAAAGTTGTATATTGTTCAAAAAACGTTTCCCTTGAAAAGACCCAGACAGCTTACTGGGTGCACAAATGAATCAATTATTTTACTGATGAAAATATAAAATTCTGCAAAAGTAAACAGAAACAAACAGAAAAGCAGTTGGCATGCAGTCTCACAGTAACAGGTTTGGCTGTTAACACAAAAAATTTGTAGCACCATTTTTACTCACCACACGATTCAACCACACACAGGCCACTACCATACTGTGACAATCTTATTTGCCAGTATGCGACTTTTGCCAGTAACAAGAACTTCATCTTCAAAAACACTGTACACATGATTCTTTAAATTATTTGTAGGTAAATTGTAGTACTTCATTGGGTGGATATATGGGCAACCCTAAGCTACCAATATTCAAGCAAGTTAAGAATCTTTTTCCATGGTAGCAGATCTTGCTTTTTGCGGATTTAGAAATCAATGGAGTGTATTGGTTTGGAAATGAGTATATGCATTTTTTCATGACTTGATTTCTTTATTGTCTTATCCTGGGTTGCAAAATCGGGTTGTTTTCTGACTGAACTGTCGAAGAGGGATAACTTGGTTTTTCAACATAGGTTCACAAGAATCACGTTACCTCCCCTGAACGATGATGTAGAAACAAAAGCATTACACACTCAGTAATAGAATCCTCATCCACGTAATTAGATAAATTATAGTTCATTTCAAGCGTAATGTTTTTACATTTCTGTTTTACAAATCCACAATACATGAGTAACAATTTTGTTGTGATCACATTTGTTTGAAAACAAAAAACAATAACAACAACAACTTATGCATAATATATACATTGCCAAGACAGAACAGTGTGAAAACATTTAGAAGTAACAAACCATCCAATCAAAAGTCATAGTTCAGGAGCTGTGTGAGAGTCGAGGTGGCCGTCCTGGGCTGGCCGTCCTAACGAGCCTTCTGGTTTCCGTGGACGTAAAGCTATATTGAACCATGCTTTGGCATCGGTCTCAGCTTGTCCCTAATATGTCAACCAACATCTGAGGACATTAAGCAACACAACAGCAGCAATCAAAAGTACACACTAAACATTACACATGTCATTTCAACCTAAAATAGTGTTAGATTTTAATGTTACACCTAGCTCAAAACAGTAAAATTACACCTTGTTCAAAACAGTAAAATTACACCTAGCTCAAAACAGTAAAATTACACCTTGTTCAAAACAGTAAAATTACACCTTGTTCAAAACAGTAAAATTACACCTAGCTCAAAACAGTTTTCCCTGCTGGTAGAAGAAATCAAAATAAAGACTTGAGATACCCAAAACATTTTGGCCATGGCCATGAACCTGCTGTTGTAGTTTTACTGTTGGGGTGGGGGTGGGGGAGGCGGTGGGCATGGGAAGAGATGATGAAATTACTGCACACATGTGTTGGGGTGGGCACAGAGATGATGAAATTACTGCACACATGTGTTGGGGTGGGCACGGAGATGATGAAATTACTGCACACATGTTGGGGTGGGCACGGAGATGATGAAATTACTGCACACATGTGTTGGGGTGGGCACGGAGATGATGAAATTACTGCACACATGTGTTGGGGTGGGAACGGAGATGATGAAATTACTGCACACACGTGTTGGGGTGGGAACGGAGATGATGAAATTACTGCACACATGTGTTGGGGTGGGCTCGGAGATGATGAAAATTACAGCACACGTGTTGGGGTGGGCACGGAGATGATGAAATTACTGCACACATGTGTTGGGGTGGGCTTGGAGATAATGAAATCACTGCACACATACTTTTCTCTGTCTGTTATTCCTAACACTCCAACTTTCTTGGCCTGCCTCAATCTGTGTGTTTGTATGCATGCCTGCATGTGTGTGTGTGTGAGTGTGAGTGTGTGTGAATGTGTTCGTGCAGGTGTATGTTTCTGTGTTAGAGAGGTGGGGGGAGGGGGGGGGGAGGGGGGGGCAATGTTGGATGACAAATTTGTGTATTTTGATGTTGGTTGTTTCAGCTTGATTGTGAAATGTAAGTGACCAGGGCTCACTTGAGAAAGGGAGCCCTAAGACTGCACTATTATTATTTAGAATGGCAGAGAAGACAAAGCCATTAGCAGTAGCAGTGTATAGTAACCGCCCCCCCCCCCCCAACCCTGTTGTTTAATATGTGTTATGTGTAAAAATGCTGAATTAAAATGAAAACAAAAATCATAAAGGAGGAGAACAAATGTTGGCATTTCTTGTTAGGACAGCTGATTGTGAAATTTGGTGTTACTGTTACAGTGTTAGGTACATCTGGGCTGTGGTGGGCATAGCAAATCACTCACAGACCCAGTCTTTTATATATAATTATTTGATCATGATATAACATCAGTCGGGCATTTTAAAACATAATACTATTTTCTTTTATTTTGATATCTTTTATCTTAAGGAAAATCAAGTTTTGAAAAGGTTGCAGAAACAGAAGGTACAGTATAATTCAAATACAGTTGTAAAACATGCACAAACAAAAACGTTTGATAAGCTATCTGAAGCATGACCCTTGTTTTAGTTCAATCCACAGTTTCTGACTGAAGACACAATCAAGACTTGTTACTTCCTGTAATATATCCTCTCATGGCTTGATTACTGCAATTGTCTCCCTATGGGTATACCTAAATCTGTCATCCAACCTCTCCAGAAAATTCAAAACTTTTCTGCAACACTCATTCTCTTGGCACCCTGCCATCACCACTCAATGCCTCTCCTGGAAAAACTACACTGGCTTCCCATTTCAGAACGTATGAAGCATAAAGTTGCTTGTAAGTTGTATGCATTTCAATGCCCTAAATGGTTCTGGTCCGGCTTACCTCTCTGACACTCCATCTTGTACACTATGCTCTGCTTCTGACACCTGCATGCTAAAAATCCAACAGTACCAATGCAGGACTCATAGCTTTCACAATTTCTCTTACATTGGACCCCACATTTGGATTCATTCCCACAAGACCTTGGACACTGCTCAAGCCTATTGTTTTTTAAAACCAAACTGAAAACTTTTCTCTTCTCACAGTACTTCCACCCAACTAACACCAATATCCAGTTTTTGCTACAGTGTGGGTGTGTGTGTGTGTGTGTGCGCGTGTGTGTGTACGTGCATGCGTGTGTGTGTACAGATCAAGGTCATGGATGTATAAATGGTTTGAATTCATTGCATTTATTTTTTGCTTTATATAATACTTTATCAGTTTATGAAAATTCCATTACTAGGACTTTGCTCTACAAGTGTATCAAATATTGTGTTTATATCAATATGTATCATGTGAGCACTCAGGGCGTCAATATGCACATGATAAATGTACATTATTATTGTTATTGTTTCATACATAGTATCTTATATTTACATATATGTACATAAATAGTAGTTTATCTTGGAACATTAACCTCTTCACTCCCCATAGGACTCAAATGTCTTTCGCAAAGTGCATTTGGTTTCCCTGTAGGATATCAGATGACACGCTGCTTGAATTAAGACAATTTGTGTTTTTGGTCCTGCTGAGCAAAGTTCTCAGAATGGACATTTATTGTGAGCTTGTATGTAACCTCTCAGCAAAACTGTTTCTCCAACCAGTGCTGTAGACTCTTGGGCAGGGAAAGGGTTAAACTCTCTTTCCCACTTGTTCTGTTACATGTTTTATCCTCTTCATGCTTTAATGCTTAACAGGCAGACAGAACACATTTCATCAAGGATGTCACAAGGGTAGTGAACACTTCTCTCTTTCCCACTTGTTCTGTTACATGTTTTATCCTCTTCATGCTTTAATGCTTAACAGGCAGACAGAACACATTTCATCAAGGATGTCACAAGGGCAGTGAAAACTTCATGAAGGACAGCACCAAGGCTGGGAAATGGTTAACTCTTCCCCTGCTCCTTTGACAGCATAGGAGACCTTGATGAAGTGTTGTCTGTTTGTCCCTGAGACCTCATGGGACATCCTGTTCAAATTCTGAACTTTTCAACAGAACTGTGGTGAAGCAAACTTGATTTGTTTTTTAAATGAACATTTCTGGTTGGCTGAATCCATCTGTGAGACACTTTTTTTCTCTCCAAGAAATTGAATTAGAAGCACAAATTTCTTGGTAGGGAAAGGGTTAAAAAAATGAAGTATATGTGTACTTAGTCTCCCCCACCCACCCCCCTAAAACAAAAACAAAAAAAGAAATGAAGAAAAAAAGAATTTGACCTCTGTTTCTAGTGAGCATTATCCTGTTAATCTCATTTATGCTTATTGTACATCAAACTTGTCATTTTGCTTGTATACTTGTGCAGGCAAAATGTCCCTGCACCAAACCAAAATATAACTTTCTTTTCTTTCTCTCCCTAAAATAGTAAAAATCAGTGAAAAACACAATTTAACAAATAAAACAGAGAGAAATTGTGGGGGGGGGGGGGGGGGGGAGACAGAGACAGAGACACACAGAGAGAACATCCCTATAAGAACATCAAAACAAGGAAAGGAACAGAAGATGAATCTCCACTGCTCTGTTGTGAAAAGGATATATATATATATATATATATATATATATATATATATATATAGATCCTACAACTGCAATTCAGACACACACAATTTATGATATCAATAATTACAGTTTGCTTTTTCCTAACAATACTATTAAGGTACTATAGTGACAGTGGAAACAATCCCAAAACAACAATAAAAAAACAACAACCAACCAACGAAAAAAGCACAGTATCAAAAGCCAATGGCACCAACAGAACAAGAAAATTACAACAGCCTTAAGGTGGTGGACCTCAATATAAAACATCTTGAAAACACACACGTATACAATTGTCCTGAGATGACCCTGGCTAGTGGCATGACATAAAAGACCCTACACTACTTTGACCTTCCTGTTCAAGGGACATCATTATAAAAAACAAACACATTAATGGCCTTAATATTACCTAGGTATAGTGTTGTTGTTTTTTCTGGATGTATCGGGTGCCTGTTTCTAAGTTTTTCACTTTATCGAAAGTAACGTGCAGACAGTGGAAGAACTCCATACACTGTCCAGTTGTAATCCATTGGATACCCACCCTTCAGAAACTTCTTTACAACTTAGGTAAGTAGCACATCATGACCTTTCCAATGTGCTATATTGAGGTCCACCTGTACATGCATATAATCATCATGCATCATTCTGGACTGGCTGCTAGTCCGACCAGGTGATGCTGTATGCTGCAAAACACTCCTCCAACAGGATGGCTGTTGTCGCATGGTTGGCTTTTCCGTACGCCTGAAAAATGAGATGGTCACTCCATTCAGGGAATGTCACTAAATGAAAGGCTAAGCATACTTGGCTAAAATCTTCACACATCACTGTGACACAGTATCATTTTAATAACCTCAAACAGTCACAGACATCAAAGTCTAAAAATCATTCCCCAGAAAAATAACGGTAACTCTCACCTGGCATGCACAAGGTACATAAACTCCAACAGAGGCTCATCCTCAGAGGTACATCCTCATTTGTGGAGTTTATGTACCTTGTATCTACATACATGCTAGGTGAGAGTTACCATGGACGACTCAGGTCTTAGTTGTTGTATTTGTGTAACCTATTTTGAGTGCTAATTAACCCCCTTGTGTGTTGAGAAAGTGACCAAGAGAAAATAAACATGGCTATCTAATCTAGACACAACAAAAAGAGGTAAAAGTAAAACAGAGAAATCTCTGCCAAGTAAAAACATCTGGTTGGGTCACCTGTGATTTACCGAAGACCTCAATGGATTTGTCATCAGGATCGTGCTTGATTTGTCCACCTCCCACACACTCACAGCTGATACCATCCACCTCCAGGTTTGCATCAAGATAGTCATATATGTCCGCTGCAAAACAGTCAACCATTGTGATTAAATTCTCACAAAAGATATATAAATTATACAGTACACACCACCACCAACAAAAGATAGAGGCATAGGAAATGGCAGTAGTGGATGACCTGTAGTGAATGGATAAAATCACGTCAGTCGTTTTAAAAATAAAAGCAACATGAGAGTATTATATTAGTTATTGTAAATTGAAATCTTGGTGGAACCTAAAAAAAAAGAAATGCCCCCTCCCCCCCCCTTTAACAGTATTTTTATTCTTTTCCCCAACTAATATCAGATAATCAGTACCCAGTTTCTGCGACAGACATTGTGTGTGTGTGTGCATGTGTGGACATGCATGCATGATACAGTGTCGTACACATTGTGGTTTGTGTGTGTGTGTGTGTGGGGGGGTCTTTTCCCAACTAATATCAATACTCAGTTTCTGCTAGTCATTGTGTGTGTGTGTGTTTTGTGGGACTGTGCTCTATGTTTGTATAGAATAACATATTTAGGTTAATATATGTCATGTGAGCGCTCAGGCCAGGGCGTTGATGATCGCATGATCAATGTACATTATTATTCAGCTGCTGCAATGCCAACATCATCCAACTTTTCCCCCCTTCTTTTTTCTATCATCAAGAATAGTTTAAATGCTTCCACTTGTGAAGAAAAGCTAGCTAAGTAGGTTGGGGGAGGAGAAGGTATTATGCTAGAGGGAAATAAGCAGTGTTTTACAATTTCTTTTACTTTACTTTGTTACTTCCCTTGGATTGCTAAGGAGTTAAAAAAAAGCAAACTTTTTGTTTTTGTTTGATTCATAAGTTCATGATAAACAAGCACTATCATAATAAAAAAAGAGAACCAAAAATACCATAGGTAGCAAGGATTAGGTCAGCACCATTCTTGTAGCTTCAGTAGTTTTTTTCAAGACGTGACCCAAATTTGCTCACTTAGTATTCACATAATACTATTATTAGTAATGGGGGATGAGAAGGAAAGGCAGCTGAATATTATTCATTGCAGCTTTGCAAAATTTTGGAAGTAAAAGCCAAAGGGGAGGGAGGCTGACAAACCCTCTCTTTATATTTTTATGATTTCTGAAATGTTTTAACCCAATCTGAACACCTATACTGGCTATAGTCGCTTAACCAACCACCAAGAAACTAAGATAAAGGGGAAAGTTGCTGCTTAAACTGGGATCAAAACCTACAACCTCTGTTTCCTTAGTCTTTACCACTTGGCCACACCACCCCTTGGTCAGATTTTGGCCTGGACACATTTCACTCATCCAGCTGGCTTACCATGAAACAGGGCATTTGCAGTCCCACGCACAATCAGCTTGCAGTCATTGACATTGTTTCCCTCGTAGATCTTGCACAGGATGTACTTGAAAGTTCCGTGCTGGTCGATCTGTACTGTTGGCACCTGGGCCAGCTTGGCGTTGACTGGAGCCGTTATACCTGGCATGGTGTCAGGTAAATTGCATCACAGTGCCAGCACAAAAAACACTTCCTTTCTTGTAACTGTATATTGTATTTGCAGCCAGCTTCTTTGATCAGACCATGTTGCAGTTGGGAAGAATGTACAAAGGAAGTAAAACACACACACAAAAGCCCTACTGTAACTGTGTCAGACCCTGGTCTAAAGCTGATCCTGGTCTAAACCGCGGTTTGGGCCTGTACACTTGTACACCTTCTGCCAAGAATCCGAGTCCGTGTTGTCAAACTGTGACATAAATCGATACGCGAAGCACGCATTACAGCAACACAACTTAAACCTTCTACCAATTTACGGTACAATGGTCAACGGCTCCTCAATGGCACTCTTTCGTCAAACGAGAGGTAGGCAAGACGATGACGGAAACTGTTCACATTACAACCATCAACCTTTGCAAAGCACAACAGACGACCGAAACAGCTCGACAGGCAAGTGTCTTCTTTCAATTGTTTTCTCCGTTAAATCGCTATCAGTAAACATCACACATCTTCACTTGGTGCCATCGTTCAATAATAACATCACTAGAACAGAGTCTGGAAATGAGAGACGCAGAAATCTAGCAGGGATCTTCGAGCGTTCGTTGTTCCAAATGTCACAGCGATGTTGTTTTGGCTCATAGTCAAATCGAGGTGCACGAAGGGATTTCCCGTTGCGCGGTGAAAACGAGGCTCGGGGGGGATTCCCTCTCGGGAGAAGTCATTGCTACTGTGGAAAGCCAGCGAAGACTGTTCTACAAAGATGATGTTAGCTAGACGATGAAAGGAGGGCGGAACTTGTTTTACGCCCAGTCAGTCAGGACAGTTATATCACGGCGAAGACAGGCGAGGGAGAATAAAAAAGGGGAGTGTTATTGTTTGAGAAAGAATGGCGCTTGTGCATTTTATTCACAAAGGCTATACATTTTCTATCCTGGCATCAGTTTATTTCTTGGCTCCTGGTGGTGAAGTATATTGACACGTGTCAGTTACACCAGTCAATAGTAATCTATTATTCTAAAGCACGTTCTTACTTTTCGCCCTCACAACTTGTGAGAGGGCCTCTGAATAAACAAACCAAAGTAACTTTGAGAAAAACAGCAACAACAACAAAAAAAAGGACAAAAACTCTGGAACCCAGTATTACTTTCTCAGGTAGAGCAGTCAACGAACATTAGTACATTGAATTCAATTGCAGTTCGGTAGAAATAAAGAATTCAAAACCTGCTTGAAGATGCTATCTTGTTTAACACATATGTGTCCAAAAAAAGTGTCCAAATGTGCATGTGATAAATATCCACTAAATGAAACGTGTTTTTTTTTGGTTTGATCACACCAAAGGTCTGGTCAGATTTTTGTTTTGTTTTCAGATTCTTTTTTTTACTTTAATGTTATTTGCATTTTTTCTGTATAAATGCAAAATGGTCACGCACACACACCAAAAAGAAAAGCAAGAAAAGCAGCAGTCTGCTTTTCAAAACATTTTTGTAAACAACTGGCAACAAGGTTTAAAACAGAAATTTTAACTGGTAAATGTGGAACATACTAAATTCCTGAATACATACGCCAGTGATGGAAATGACCAGTCAAGATCAAATTAATTTTTATCTTATGGAATTTGGCTTTCTGGCAAGGCCAGTCACCCCTGAAAGGGAAACTGGGGCCAGTGTCTACTTATTCTTTAGCTCCTTGAAGATGAAATGTTTATGACCCTTTTTTTCCCCCATGTGACAAAGTTCGCAGGAATTTTGTCCCCATAGAAAATTCACAAAAAATGATTTTTGTGTGTGAGAATGTTGAAATTTTATAATGGTTAAGGAATGGTGTTGGATTTTGTACTGCAAAATATCTCACTGTATGTCTGTATAGAAAATAACCACAGACAACAAACAAAAATAAAAGACAGGGTGACATAACAAAAGTCAAACTTTGCATGCAATTTCATTGACCATTTATTGCAAGCAAAATTAGTGAATGTCAGACCATTTGGTCCAACATCATATGTCTGTAAGGGCTATGATGCTTGTTGAAGAGTGTGACTTGGTGTGAAAGAGTACCCATCTGAACCCAAAATATTGTGCCATCTACAACAATGTCTGGGGCACTATTTGAAACAAACAATGAGCTAGCTGTGGAAGCTGTAATTCGTTTCCAGTACAGCATAACCAACTCAGTTTGAATGATGTCCACTTGTATTGCAAAGTTTAACTCCGTGTAGACAGCCACATGCCTGTTGTGCTTGGCAAATAAAATAATCTTCTTGTCTTCTGCCCAGGGAGCCTAGCTGTAGTACAACTGCACATGTTCAGAGCAGATTCTGGGGCAAAAACAAAAACAAAATATTGACACATGTAAGCAGGATAAACTTTCAGTGCATGGCTACTGCTTCAAAGGTACGAGACAAATTAAAAAACAACAGAATATTACACTACATATATTTGCATGCAATTTTATTGGATAGTACAGCTCAGACATTTTTCCTACAAACACACCACAAAATACACATACATTTGACAACTGCACGAGAAACACACAATACATATGCTCATTGAATTATAAAAAATAAATTTTACCTCTGTCAAAATTTGATACTGCAATGTTCAAGTCAAAGTAAAGCAAAGAAGAAAAAAAAAGCAGCAAGTGCACCAGGACACAAAAGAAAGAAGAAAGAAAACTACACATTTTGTGTTTGTTCATCATAGCAACAGAAGCAGCATAAGCTAAATGAATACAGACCATAACAATTTTGTTCAATGCTTAATTGCAAACCATATGAGCTGAACTTAATATTGACTGCAGACAATCACAAGTTCGTTCAGTGTTTATCAGTGCTAAGCAGAAACAATGTGAGCTGAACAAAGTGTATGCAGGTGGTGACAACTTTGCTCAGCACTACTAAATGACACTAGAGGAATTTCTTTGAAAAGAAACACAAATTTGTTCACTTTTTTTTAACTTTCTGCTAAGTAACACTAACAGTGCCCTCACCTATGGCTGCTGTGAATTGCTTTTCGTCTCAGAAATGATAGCGCCACACAGCCAGTCCCTGTCACAAGCTGTACATTACGGTATGTTTTGAATGCTCTACAAAACAGAATATGTAGTACTAAGCTTGCTAAGTTTGAAGTGTTGCAGTTTTGTGCATTGTGTGTGCCTGTGGGTGAAATGAAGTATATTTGAGAAAGGCGGCAAAGAGTTAACATTTATCAGACAGGACAAAATCAATCAATTAGTGAAACTGAAACAGCAAATCTGTTGTGTTTCTTCAGCACTGCTAAAAAAGGCATGTACAGAATGCATACTATGTACACAGTTTTTGAAATTTGTGAAGTGAAACCAATACACCTAAGTTCCGCCAACAACAGATAAAATACAAATTTATCTGTATTAATCAGTCTTGGCTCCTTGTTAACACCATCACAGTGAAAAGAAAATGATTTCTCCCCTTCAAGTTTCCTATAAAAGCTGTAGGAATGTTTGCTAAACATGAATGGAAATAACAGAGAAAAGTAGACAAATTTAGTGTACACATAAAAAAGAGTCTTGAAACTTATAAGAAATGCCAAACAAGTAATAAGTCATTAAATGTTTGATGCCAGAAGCCACAAAATATTTACATTAGAAAAGTGGTCTGAATTACCTTATTTTTCTCTCTCTTAGTAGCCACACTGTCTTATCAGCCCTACAATGCTGAGTGCAAGAGCTAGTCAAGCAAAAAACCTAACTGGGATCTATATATGGACATTTAAAACATAAAGAAAGTTTAAGGTTCTTTTCTGAAGGAGTCCATTGCACTAGTTGAAAATCAAATGTGTGTTATTGTAGCAGTGGGGGTTAAATAAGGGAGAGAATGGATGTGTGCGTCTGTGTGTGTGTGTGTGTGTGTGTGAGAGAGAGAGAGAGAGAGAGAGAGAGAGAGAGAGAGAGAGAGAGAGAGAGAGAGAGAGAGAGAGAGAGAGTTTATCTTTACATATTTTAGAACATATTCAATTGGTGTCCACATCCAATGGCAAACATTACTCTTGCACTTCAAAAAACACTTTAACAGACAATAATCTTTAACATCACAGATAATCCACCAAGTTTCATGACCTAGTTCAGTGGGCACGCTATTACCGCACTGAACACAACAGCAAACTGAGAACTCACTGTCTCTCTCAGTAAATACAAATCTCAACATCCAATTCACAAATACTCCATCCAGTCAATGCCAGGCTTATCAGTGATTTAGCCATGATCCTTTCCTGTTTAGGGGGCTGGGACTCACAGGGGCACCGCAAAGGGCTACAAATAGTCTACAGTTGGGAAATTCGCAATCTGAAAGTGAACAGCAAAAGCTGAAAAGGTGATAAGACAAATCTTGCAATAACAATGGGAAACATCAGCTAAAAAAACTGGACTTAGCATACCCCTAAATATTTACAAGAACACATCTGGTGCTTAAGCATATAAAGTATGCAGTCTTAGAATATAGCAAAGACTGACAAAATATACAGATATCAGTGACCATGACAATTTAGCAAATCAATAAATCAACAGTACTTTCAATTGCAATTATTTATCTTTTAATGTGGATCATTTCTTTTCATCTACTCTTAACTCTAAGCACTTCCAGGAGTTACTTTTGATCTGAAGACGAAAAAGTTCCTTTAAATAGAGAACGAGAGAGAGAGAGAGAGAGAGAGAGAGAGAGAGAGAGAGAGAGAGAGAGAGAGAGAGAGAGAGTTCTTATATTTTAATGTCCTGTCAAAAAAAAAATCCCCTGAATTAGTTGAAAGTACCAGCTGAGCAGGAGCGGCAAATCTCATCTTTCCTCAAATGGGCAACATCATCACTTAACTATGGCTTTCATTCTAATTAGGCAAAATTCAGGCACTGGTCCGCCCGCACCTTAAGCATCTAATCATGCCCACTTACATGACACAAATTGCAGTTTAGAACAGCGATAAACCAGATACATAAGTAGCATTCTAGATACTGCGTTGAACTGAACAATTTGTGTGACAGGTAGGTTGCTAACAAGAACTTCTCAAAAAAGAAAACCCCATGAATAGTCCTAAAATTAGTAAAAATGTTAAATAAATATTAGCAGTTTTCCTAGCAATTATTCCCACATAATTCTGTTTTGATTAAAGTGTGCAAAGCAATCAGGTGTAACAGAAGACCTGACAAAAAATGTTACATGGGCATATGGTGTACAGGCTTAACGAGGAATCTAACACACAATCACTTTAACAATAAATTTGGACCGTTGAGAACAGCAACCTTTTACCCGCTTATTCTGCTAACTTTTCATCCATTACCTAACTGCTGGCTGACTTAGCACCAGTAGCACACAGAGCTTGGATTCTAAATCAGCAGGAAGGTGGTAGATAATGCACATCAGCAATACTTTCAACCAACTTAGCAAAGTTCTCATTCATAAACATCTAATTTGTCAGTTTAGCTGGCGGATGATAAGACTTGGCCTAGAGTCAGGCAATTGCCACCCAGAGAGATGGTGGACAACTCAGCCTGGATCCACCAAAAAGGACAGAAGCAGTGAGTGCACACAGCACCCCATGCATACTCTGCTCACCACACTGACATTAAGCACATCAAGTTAGCACCCTGTGGACTCAAACTGCCATAAGCGAACGGCCAGGGACCAGCACATGGTGGCCACTGTCAATCAGTCTCAGTCTGTTTTCTTGAAGGCCACCATGGCGTCCACTTTGTGAATGGTTGTGGTGAAGGAGCGCAGCCGCACTTCCTCGGAGTTGGCGACAAAGTGTGGCCCCGACTCTCCCCAGCTGGTGGGCACCTCTGCATCCTTGTCAGTGTAGATCAGAACGTCAAATGAGCCTGCACAGCACAAAAATTAATGGGATCAACTGATTGATTCTTGATTATTATATATATATTCTGATTAACTGATTCTTGATATATTTACTGCCCAGTCAAACATATGGAGTCACATCAGACCAGAACTCAAGTTACCAGATCACAAGCATAATTCTGGCTCGCGGTCACAGGTCTGTACACAACACAGTAAAGCCAAGGTGAAAGTAAGTCTCATATTTCCAGTACTTACATTTAACTGATCATAAACATTTTGAGAAGAGTTCATCAGGCCACATTGACTGCTTAACCCACTTGGCCCCAGACCGCCCGTCACCGCCCACTCTTTTGCCTTACCGCGCAACCCCAGACTGCCTGGTAGCAGCCGGCTAGCTGATGATCCATACTAACATCTTGGCTTATGCAAATAGGAACGGGATTCTCGTGAGACTTGTAGCCTTGTTTCCTACTTTCGGCAATGTCCTTTGTTCGAAGTTCAGTTGAGATTTAGAGACACTGTGAATTTTCAAAGTTGCGAGATGGACACGTGATAGATGCACGAAAATAAACAAAAAGCCTGACTGTTAGCAATGGCGTCGGAGCTTCATCCTTTGAGATTTGAACTGCAAATTTGGCTCAGTCGCTTACTGTGGGCACCCTAACAAACTCACGGAGCTTCATCTTTGGAGTTTCAAACTGGAAATTTTGAAGTCAGTTACCCTGTAGGTACCCCAAAACCTGACATTGAGATGTGGACATTTCTGAATTGGGATTTTTTTTACGCTTTTATTTTTGCGTGAAAAAAAATCAAACCTGTTGAATATACAAGAACACTGTATTTGCAAACTGGGAAAAATACGATGTGAGCTGAAACTTTTGTCTGGTGTTTATTATTGATTTTTAAAGTTGTATACCGGGATCGTTTGACACAGTTACTTCCCTTCACATGGGATTTCATAGCAAAAGGGCAGCAGCTGGTCTGGGGCCAAGTAGATTAAATTAATTATAAAGGAAAAGGTCAAAATGCATTATCTATGAAACTGCTAGTAAGAACTGGATTTCCAGTTTTGATACACCAAAATGTTTTGTGGCACACTTATATTCTGCTGGCTCTCCACATGGGAACCTTTATCAGTTGCTTTTGATGATGAGCAGGGCGGCCTGCTGGAAAGTGCCTTATCTACATCTTAACCGCCTCACTGCCCCAACCTGTAAAATTTCCAGGCTGAAAGATGCACAGATGCGCCAGCGAACAGGGTATGTTTTGATCCTATAACAATATACTTTCAATGTTATGTGTTCTGATAAAAATCCTTTCACATGCCAGTGCAAAAAAGAAGACAAAAAGGCTTAAGGGTTTCAGATTTCAATCTTTTATTGGTTGTTTTCAAGTGATATCATGGCAGTCAAGGGGTTAATTTCTAATGCAGCTTAAATAAAGAAGATTTGGAAAAAGTGAAGCTGAATGAACCCAGGTTGAAATGTGCATAGTAAAATTTTTGGTCTCAGGTGAAGCATGCCAGGCTTTATTTTGACTGCCCCAGGCTTAACTCACTTGGCCCCAGACTGCCTGTCACCGCCTGCTCTTTTGCATTACCACAAAACCCCAGACCGCCCAGTTGCGGTCGGCTAGCAGACGCTCCATATTAGCATCTTGGCTTATGCAAATAGGAACGGGATTCTCGTGAGACTTGTAGCCTTGTTTCCACTATTGTTTATGACTTCCAGTGATGTCCTTTGTTCGAAGTTCGGCGAAGTTTGAGAGACGCTGTGAATTTTCAACGTTGTGAGGTGGACACGTGATAGATGTCCGAAAATAAACAAAAGCCCTACTGTTAGCAATGGTGTTGGAGCTTCATCCTTTGAGATTTGAAATGCAAATTTGGCTCAGTCGCTTACTGTGGGCACCCTAACAAACTCACGGAGCTTCATCTCTGGAGATTCAAACTGAAAATTTTGCAGTCAGTTACCCTGTAGGCCCCCCAAAACCTGACAATAAGATGCGGATATTTCTGACTTGGGATTTCTTTTTTTATGCTTTTATTTTTTAGTGAAAAAATCAAAACCTGTTGGATATACAAGAACACTGTATTCGCAAACTGGGAAAAATACAACGTGAGCTGAAACTTTTGTTTGGTGTTTATTATTGATTTTTAAAGTTGTATACCAGGATCATTTGACACAGTTACTTCCCTTAGCAAAGGATTTTGTAGCAAAAGGGCAGTGGCTGGTCTGGGGCCAAATGAAGATTTGGAAAAAGTGAAGCTGAATGAACCCAGGTTGAAATGTGCATAGTAAATTTTTTGGCCGCAAGTGAAGCATGCCAGGCTTTATTTTGACTGCCCCAGTCTTCAATTCTGATAGCTCTGGGTATTCAGCAGAGGGGACCTCACTTTCTGCATCCCCAGTACCCAACAATGTGAGGACCTGAAAGGTTTGGGGATGACTGAAAAGTATCCAGAACTGAGAAATATTATGGCTAACACTATTCTAAAGCTACTCACAAACAGACTCCAACAGAGGCAGAAAGGTGACGGTGGCAGTGATCTGACGTATGATGGACTTGATTTCATCTTTCACTGCTTTCTCTGTCTTGTCCCGTTTCCTGTTTGAGGGAGGCAACATGTGTAGTTAAAGACCGGCACAAACCAGTTGCACACACAGACTGGGATTATGATAAACTTACTCACTGCAATAAAAAAAAATCCACCCTGACAAAAGCTAGAAATAAACAGAGGGTTCTGTACTGCCATTGCCAATCACCCACGCAGCCTCAGCCAATCAAAAAGTTGCAAATAATATTCCACATGAACAGCCATCATAGAGACCATCATGCTTACCTCAAATGCTAAAGCTGAGGAGCAACAGAGTGAAATTGGAAGACTGGCACATTCTGAACAAACCTTCAAAATGACTATTCTTATGCCATTAATGGTGCATCTTCATTGATGATGTATCAGCCGCTACAAAATAACTCAATGCGACAAATTACATTCATCTGAATGCTGAAGTGAGGAATATATAAATTATATCACTGAACATTCCAGCAGTCAAGTTACTTTCACTAACTGTGCTCATGTTGCATATGATTCTGAATGAGTGACTGTGTCCCTTTTCTCTTTTTTTTTTTACAGTGTTTAAAAAATAAAATCCAACGAATGGTGTACTGACAATGCTATTTGGTTGTTATATGGCTGGTGCCACATGAAACTGCTACCATCTTGGTACAACGTCTGTGTATATACCATACAACCATGCACTAGTTTACAGTGTCACTTCATTCGAAGGCAAATAGCATAGGTAAGGAACATGTGTGCTTAGCTGTGACCTGCCACTTGCACGTTTGGCAGAATGACCGGGACCTTTTTTACATGCTAGTGTGATAACACTAAAATCTGGAACCTTTTGACCACAAGTCCAGTGCTCAAAACACTGATCTATTCCCATTCCACTAACAATAACATCAGATGTCCAGAGAGAATCCTCCTATCCTCAGTATGAGCAAACAATGTTTGTTTTACTTCTTCAGTTCTTGCAGAAAAAAAAAAATCTTTCTCTCTTCGTTATTAATTTTGTTCCATGGAGGAAGGGCGTGCTGACAGAAATGTTCTCTGAATGATTAGTGCAGTAAAATGTATAAAACAAACAAATCATACAATTATAATTATGGCACCAGAAAACACACACACATATATATATATATATACACAGGGATGGGTGGAGCTGATCTCTGATTAAATCATTAATGCAGTACAATGTGTATAACACTTTTAACAGATAGTAAACCACATGGCACCATAGAACACACACAATAATATGAGCTCTGTGCGACCTGTGCACCGCTTGTGTGCTATTACTGGCAGTATCACTATCAGCGCTTTTATCCCTCACACAAGAGTCAAAAACACTATACCATGGCCAGAGGTCAAGACTACTGCAAACATGTATCACTGATGCCATTACTGCATTATCAACAATGTAGCTTTTGCAAAAGAAAACACGAGCAAAACTTCTGATGCCACCCAAAATTGAATCTTGACTGTTACAATGGGCAATGGCAATGATTGTGTCATGAGCAATTGATAATTATTCTTTTTTTTTAAACGAACACCAAATCAACAACATTATCGTCAATATCGCTGATCGGGAGCCTTTAGTTTCCAAAGCAAAGAAACAAAACCAAACAAAAACCACTTAACTTGAAGTACTTTCTGCAAGTTTCGACTTATTAAATAAAAACACCCCGGAGAACTCAAACTCAAAGAAAAAAGAAATTCCCCAGCATGCTTGACTGATGTGTATTTGACTAAGTATACATCAATCCATAAGTGCTCTCCCCTGATCCACAAACTTTGTTCTTCCCTTCTTTTCAATTCAACCAAAGAATTTAGGCCCTGAATCTGGGTTTCGTCAACATAATCATGATAATGAATCAATAAGTCATCATCATAACTAAGCATTTGCAGATGTTTTCATCATCCACATGAGAAACCAAAACTCTCATAATTTATACTTATAGTTATAGTCAAGAGTGCAGCAGAATTTAAAAAAAGAGAAAAAAAAGAGGCCATTCCTATTTGAGTATTTCACAGGTTTTCATATTTTAAAACTCAACAAAGCATATCCTAATGTTTCCCTGTCAACAAATTCAAAAGCAGGTCATGAACAAACATAACGGTTGTGATGAAAGTATTAAAATGGACAACTCTGTTACATACGTTTTTTCGTCAGCTGTTTTGTCACACTGAATGTCAAACTGCCATCGCTCAATGACCTCATTGGTGTCTACACGTTTTATCACCACGACCAGCTTCTGCACAATCAACTCCTGCAACCAGCCTGAAAACACAAACATACATTCATCACTTCATGACGTGACCATTACTTAACACATTTATTGATCTGTACTGTGTACATGTAATCCACTCATCAATAATAACAGAAAATAACAAGAAAGAAACAAAGTTGTAATATATATATTATATATGAATAATGAAGAATAATAGTTTTTTAATACTGCAACTTTCAGTTTCAAACATCTCTTTTAACTAGACTAACAGTTCCACTAAGTGTTTTTTTTAGATGAGTAAGTCTGAAGCCCAAACAATCTGACATAGTGATGGCAGATAATATTTGTAAGTTATATATTTTATAAAAAAATAATATATTATAATGTACAACTACAAGTATAAATTCATGAAACAATTATTTCTGTTTTGCCTTGTGACAATGTGAGCAATAACTAGAGTAAGTAAACATGGTGCTTAATCATGTCCACACAAACCATAAGGCTTATTACAATATTAGGGATGGGGAGAAGGGGGGAAGGGGGAATGGAGCTGGGGGAAGAGGGAGTAAGGCAGCATCACACTCCGAGCACCGCTTTCCGGCACCTTCCTCCAAACTCTGCCAGATTTAGTTCCGCCACTGAAGGGGCACTCTTTATCTCAGCGCAGCTGTCCAGCGATTCGGTCAGCGCCCTCCAAAAGGTTCAGATACTAATATGACTGTAGAAGCAACCTAGCGCCAAAGCACCCACATAAACACGAGACACGTCAACCCCGGGTAAAAAAAAAGAGTTCTGTCTCCATTCAAACGATTGTGGTTTTATTTGTGCTGGTGTCAACTTTGTTGGCGGCTATAAATGACACGCCTTGTTTTATTTGAGTTGTTTGTAACAAACTTACTACTGTTTGAGCACCAACAAAAAACTGCTCATTAGCTGACAGTTTTCTGGACCCTATAGCGTAACTAAATACAGCAGTGGTTGAAGGATGTCGTAAACCAGTGCTTGGAGTTTGACTCTTTGAGGCAGCATGTGTATACTAAGAAGCCCCAATTGGCAGCAGGCATTACCATACCCTGTGGTGCTGACTCATAATGTAGCTCTACATGCACGTGGGTATTACTATTATCATGTATTATTTTGTTGTCAGTTCACCTGACATCTTATTCTAATGACATCTGCTGGGAGTTGGGAGGATCACAACCATCTCAGGGGTGACCGCACATTACCTTGTGAGTCTTTGAGAGACCGGTACAGCAATAGACTCCAGTCAGTGTTGACACATAAAAATTAAAAAAAGTTAAGAGACAAAGTGTTTCAATCAAACATTCATCATTATTATTATTGCATACAAATTCATACAATAACTTGAATAAGAATTAAGATTAAGAAGAAGAAGAAGAACAAAAACAACAAAACTTAAAACACCAAATTGGTAAATGTGTGACTCAAACAACCCTCCCAAAACGAATGATTGCAAACACACATGAAATGATAAAAATGAAAAAGAAGGAAAAAGTTCCTTGACTGGTTGATGTAACATGCTTTCATCATTCACATAGATCTGTTAGGATGCATTAATTATTAATATTCTGTCTGCTTACTTTTGACCTGTCCAATAACTGTCTTCAGATATTTGACCAGTTCATCATTTGTGGTGACCAGCAATGTCAGTCCATACTGCTGCTCATGGGTGAAGGTCTCTGGGGGGTAGATACCTCGCTGGTACAGAATGCTGTTGATGCCATAGTCTGAAACATCAAAATATGTGAAGTAGGGAATGTTGCTCATGCCAGTCATGGTTAGAATGTAATTTAGTGTAGTAGTGTAGTGTTATTCCTTCAGTTGTGTATTGTAAATTATAATATTCAATCTCAGAACCTTTCCACCTGAGGCACTCATGGATGGCCTTGGCTGCACATGGCACCGATGCCCAGTGCCACCCGCCGTCTTCTAATTCTACTGCATAGCTGGCCCAACAGACTGTGTTGAAAGTTTTAAACCATTTTAAAGGACAGTAATTCAAGAACACGCCAGTCACTTTCAAGAAGAATCTTAAAGAGCAGGCACGGCTCCACTTGGCAGCTCAGGAACCGACCGTCTGAGGAAGTTTCTTGACCGAGTTTTGCCCATCTCTGACTGTGTTGAAAGTTAAGCTAGAAAGTACAATAGCTTAGGCTGGCAGAGACCAGATTAAATGCTTTTACGTTTAGCCTTTAATGTAAATCTGGTCATCATATCAGTCGTGGTCACGACGAAATCTTCTTCGTGTACATAGTAAGCAGTAAGTTGTAAACATTAGCAATTAGCATGCGTCGAGCAGCTCATCCAGGAATCTGGCACTGGTGTGTATTTGCTTTTTCATCGGCACCTAACGCTATAGTTTAGAAAAATAGACCAAACTGTTAATCTCAAAGGGACTGCTGCACCACACCCGGATTATTCAGTTCACACTCACGGAAAAATTCAGCCACAATCTCCGAAGAGCCCTTCAAAGTAATGGCTTGTTTGACAGTGGACGCCATTTTGAAATTTCGCGCGGATGCGCAGCGATGTGGCTATTCGCACAGTGTAGTACGAACAGGTATTTCCGGTCAACACACACACACACACACACACACACACACACACACACACACTACTGAGCAAGACAGGTCCCCGTTAGCACAGTGGATACTTGGGAATTCCTGCGGCTACTGATCTGTACTACTGACAGGCCCTCCAGGATGACTAGACTTTAAAAAGAATGCTAATTTAATCGGACAACACAAAACAAAACATGAGTGTGCTGTTTTGCGCAGTGCCGCTGCGCGACGGGCTGACTGGATGCCGAGTAGTGCGCTTCCTACCTGTTCATGCTGAACGGCTGTCGGAATTGGCACTTTGCACTAACGCTTATCCATTGAGTTTAATAAAATAAAAAAACTGAACTGAATTTGCTAATAAATAGAAAGAAGACCAATAAGAACAAGATGAAGGACTAATGGTCCTTACACTAGTTACGGCATAACATTTTATTTTTTATTTTTGACTCAGCCACGCCGTCGGAAGTGCGGCCGGCAGTGACTGATGTGGCCGGTAAGTCGTATCTGCTTATCACCCTGAATTAGCCACTATTTCGGCGACCAGACAGAGCCGGGCAAGTGTCGTGTACACTACACGCAGGGATACTGGCTATATGCGGCAAAGGCAGTGTACTGTCACTGAGTGTCTTTTTGACTATACGCGGATACTGAGTCATGATCACTGAGCCGGAATGTCGGGGCATCTTTCCTTTTCATTCCTCTCTCTTTCCTTTCTTTCTTTCCTCTTTCCTCTCTCTGCCTTTCCTTCCCCTTTGCTCTCTCTCTTTCCTCTCTCACTGAGTCTCTTCATCCTCTCTCTCTTTGTTCTTCCCTCAGTTTCAGTCTCTCCCGGGCAGAAACCCTTAATTTCTTTCAGTTTCCGATAGGTTACTATAGACCAGCCAGGGTTTACGATCCAATGATACGGCCGGCTGTTATTTTCCCCGCCTCAACTCAAGTCGGAAGATGTGAACGGTGTTGAGGAGCTTGAGACTGACACTACCTGCGGGTACAAAGCCAAGGACACCACAACATCGATCACCTGAGTGGAGGAGAGAGGCGTGGAAAGAGGAAAAGCTAGACGATCCTCCTTCAGTGAAAGGACTGACGAGACTGACAGGCCGGGCCATCGTCAATCAGACGGGCATTGCCACTGAGAATCGTTTCAAAGGTGACATTGGGGAAACTTCTGAGTTGCACTGAACTGACTCGAACCGGCTGAACTATGTCAGTGTTAACTGTAAATTAAATCTAGTTATGTCACTATAGTCAATAACTAAACTCCTGAGGTGGGTGCCTCCAGTCGCTGAGTGTGTGTCAGTGTGCGTGCCGCGTGCGTGCGCGCGCGCGCGCGTGTGTGTGAGTGTGTGTGTGTGTGTGTGTGTGTGTGTGTGTGTGTGTGTGTGTGTGTGTGTGTGTGTGTGTGTGTGTGTGCACGGTGTGTGTGTGTGTGTGTGTGTGTGTGTGTGTGTGTGTGTGTGTGTGTGTGTGTGTGTGTGTGCGTGCGTGCGTGCGTGCGTGCGTGCGTGCGTGCGCGCGCGCGCCTGCGTGCGTGAGAACGTGCCGTGCCGCTGTACATGCGTGAGCGTCGTGTCTGTGTGGGCATGTATTTTTGCGTCGCGTTGTAAATGATATTGCTGACGATACTCTAATTTTGTCTGACTGAGCGGCTTCATTTTCCAGAAGCGCAAGGCTGTTTAAGAAAAGAAAAAAAAAAAAAAAAAAAAAAAGAAGAAAGAAAGAAAAGAAACGATTTCCCCAAATGTAGGCCCCCTGTTAATGTTGACAGTCTGTTGTCGGCGGTGTCCTGGAGCAATCTACCGCAGCATGTGTGCACTTTGAAAGGTGCATTCTATTGGCTGCTGGAACTCTTGCTTGCTGAGGTTGCGGCTGAGGTCAATCTCTTTTTCTTTCTCTTTTTAAGTTATTTGTGTATTCGTGATCCGGTTTTCGACAGAGATCGCAATAATTATGGCTGGGGATTTACCTTGAAACCGCACGGCAATTTTTCAAAACCACTGTAAGGGAAATAATAATTATGGATACTTAGAACGCCTAACCCGCACAGGCCCTAAGCGCTCACCCGTTCTTCAAATGCACATGTTTTCAAAATTCAACGCATACAACACGAACGAACACACACACACACGCACGCACACCCCCCCCCCCCCACACACACACATCATGTACACACATACACACACACACACTGACACACACACACACACACACACACGCACACACACGCACATACACACGCGCGCGCACACGGGAGTCGTATATCAGGGCAATGGGACTGAAGAAAAGGCTTTTCAGAAGAAAAAGGTTTTCAAGGAAGATTTGAAAGACAGAATGACGGACAGAAACTGGGAGCTGGTTCCAGATAAGTGGAGCCTGGTAATAGAAAGAGCGCTCGGAAGGATGGTATTGTGAACACTCGGGTGTCTGCAGAAGAACGGAACTGCCGGGAAGGAGTGAAGAAGTTCTGAAAGGCAGATGGGAGCCAGATGAAAAATTATCTTAAAGCAAAGCACAGACAACTTGTATTCGATCCTCTGCTCAATAGGTAGCCAATGAAGAGAATGAAACATAGGAATAACGTGGGCGGATCTGGATGTTTTGACAATTAGTCTTGCAGCATTGTTCTGTACCTTCTGGAGTTTAGAAAGAAGATACTTATGTAATGGAGTGGAGTGGTAGAAGGACAGGACACAGGCAGCGGAGTCAGTCAAAATGGAGACCACAGCAGGCGGCGACGGCAAACAGGCTTTATTCTACAGCAGCAGACAACTTTCTCAGCACACACCCAAAATCCTCACGCGCACGCATAGATAAGAGAACTGCGCGGGCCGCAAAGAACACACGCTATCGCTACAATGAAATCAGCCCTCTGGACCACAAAATGGCTGACAATTGTGTTTCCTTGGCCCGCACAAATACAGTTTCCTCAACAATAACTAAACTAATTAAAACATGAAATACATCAAATAAAAGCTACAGTTACAACCTTTTAAACCGTATAAACAAAATGTACACACATGACTTATTTAATTTGCAACAAGAGTGGGAAGCGTGGCTTGCACCTGTCTATAAGAAGATTCGTACAACTAAATCACAACTAACACAATGTACAAAATATAACTGTCAATAAAACTTACATCAGAATAAAGTGCACGCTCCCACGGTTAAAATGGTACATAACAATTACAATACAACGCTCTATAAGAGAAGCAAGACACACTCAAAGACTAGTACTAAAACAATCGGTGCGAACTTTCGCCTGGGGCGCGTTATCTTAGTCGCAACAGCGCTGATAGTGATATCAAGTAGTCAGTATGAATATAACTTAGCTTCTACAGTACACAATACTCAATAAGTTAATTTCAACCCAAAATAAACACTAAACATGAAGTCAGCTAAGCAAAATACTATACGACAAAGCATTGATCGACACAGAATTACTTTCATCGAGTCAAAACAACGATTCACTACTATTCACTAGTACTACACAGAAAATGCGCCATGCAGACGACGGCTATAAAAAGAATGGACCTAGAGAGGCATCGGCTACTGATTAAGCTCGATCCTGCGTCTAAATAAGATCTAAATAAACATTCTAAGATGCCAAATTATATTACACATGGCTTAGTGCATAAAAAGGACTAGGCAAACAAAGAGTAGGTAAACAAACAAGCGGTCAAAATATTAAGGGAGTAAACAGATTTGAAAATGGCGCGCACCGGCGGCTGTTCGGCCGGTCGGCTGTGTGAAGGCCATGTGGCGTTACGCAACACGCGCAGCCGCGCTTCAAAACAAAAGCGTCGTCTGCTCCGGTTCCCGGGTTACTAACAATACAGTAATGAAATTGCATGGATCTGATAACCGGGGCGGGATTATTGTAAAAAACGTACAAAGAGCACTTAGAACAGCCAGGCAAAAGCGATTTGCAATAATCTAGTCTTGAAAGAACAAATGCACACAATAATTTTTTGGTGATATCTTCTGACAGATAGTGGCGTACTGCACTTTACTACTGTCAAACAATCATTATCTAAACACGCACCGTGGCTTGCACTTTTGCTGTGCGTGCTAACCGACTGGTCGGCTGTACTCTATCCCTGGTCTCTATAAACGTAGGCTACAATTACCGTTTTCTGAAAAAAACATGGCTTAGTCATGCATACATCAGGCGCAGGTCTTGCTTATAATTATTTACAACTGCAGGTAGCCTACAGTCTGTTTCTTGGAAAGTCACTTCAAATGCTAGACTATGCACCGCTGTTCTCTCTGTCTCTCTGTCTTTCACTGTCTTTTTGTGCCGGGTTCTTATAATGAGACTAGAAATAGGGAATTACTTTTTAATAACTTTATAGCTTGCCTTTCCTTCACGTTTTGTTTTGCCGCCCATACAAATAGCCCTTTCTTCTGGTTTTATGCATTGTTAAAGAAAAGAAGAAGAAAAAAGAAGAAAGAAGGAACAATGCATTTATTTGTGACTGCAATGCATATAGAGCAGACCTACCGTTTTCTTTCTGTGGTAACACAAAAATGCTGTTGTGTCTGTAACTGCAATAGATATGCATATCCTTTGCGGGAATGCAAATGTCGTTTGTAGCTGCAATGAATGTCACGCTGTACTTATACTACAGTTAAGTGTATCACATGTCCGTGCTCACGAACGCGCCAAGACGGCAGCAGTTTCATGCGGCACCAGCTGTAAATACACCACTTCAGAGGGTTATTCAAAGAGATAATAATAGTAATGAATACTTAGAGCGCCTAACCCGCTCAGGCCCTAAGCACTTACACGTTCTTTACACATACATATTGTCAAAATACAACGCATACAACATGAATGCACACACGCACGCACGCACACACACACACAGACTCGAACACACACACACACACACACACACACACACACACACACACACACACACACACACACACACACACACACACACACACACACACACACACACACACACACACACACACACACACACACACACACACACACACACACACACACACACACACACACACACACGTTATAATGCACGCTTGGATTTAGTTACGTGGCTATAAATACGTACAACGATGCACATGCATAGAGTGAGAGTCATCCCAAAATTTGTGAAGTGTCTGCGTTTCTGGAAAAAACAAAGCCAGCCGGAAAGCCGCGAGCTAATAAAAGATTCTACGTATGAGGTCACGGCGTCACGGACCATTCTGTAACCTGACCTGTAGGCAGATTTTTCCTTTGATCTTCACCCTGAAATTTGTGAAACTTACGCAATCAGTTTCTGTGTTTCTGGAAAAGAAAAGCTAGAAGGAAAACCGGAGAGCTAAAAACAGAATCTATATCATACGGAGTCAGTCACGAACTATTCTATCAACTGTTTTGTCAACTGTTCCGAGTTTCCGGAAAAAAGTGAGGTTGAAGGCTGAATAATGCGGCGCACGGACCAAGCTCCAATATGTAACGGTCTACTGGCAGACGCCATTTGATCCAGAATGCTTCTGCTGAGGTGGAAACGTCTGGGCAAGCAGTGATGGTAAGTCTGCCGGATCACGGCGACTTTTTCCACTATCGTAATTGCATTTTGTACACTTTTAGGTATCAGTTATCTCTTGCAGGACCCCCCTCCTCCCCCCCCCCTCCCCCACTCCTCTCTCAGTTACTCGGCTGTTGTGTTCAATTTAGCGCGTGTTTTTTTGTCATTAAGACTGACAAGTTTGAGAAAAGGCTGATTTGCTGTTAGGAGCATAAAATATTATTTCCTTGCCTATAAAATATCACCCCCATCATCGCAATCATCATCATCGTCATAATTTTCTATATCTGTATGTCTGTCTGCCTGCCTGCCTGTCTGTCTCACGCACATACGCGCGCGACGTAAATCTTTTTGTTCGTGGCAACTCTTTTAAATTTTTCTCTATTGGTTTAAACAAAATTTTATTACCTATAGATAAAATGATAATCACACAGACATTTACGATGGCAAGATGGCAAATTGTTGTCAAAACGTCAGAGGCAACAAAACCAACAAAGACCAAAATGACAAAAAAAAAACAACAAGCAAACAAAACAAAAATCAAAACAACAACAACAAAACGGGAGGAGGGTGTGGGGGTTAAAAAAGCAAATAACTAACCGAATGGTCTAGTGATGTTGTCATAATTATTGATCTGAGAGAGAGAGGGAGAGGATTAAAACGTGTACTTCTTCGCTTGTATCAAAAACAAATTTTGGCAGACTTTTACAGTTTTACAAGCGGTCGGTTTGGCGCAAAAAGTCGTGGACTATAGCAAATATTTTCTTATTAGTTTCTAAACGTAGCTGGTCGTTTCCAAACAGAAGTGTATTGATATTTCTTTCGTTCTCATCTAGTTTATTAATGGTTTTATTTCTAATACTATTATAAAGGGGACAATGTAGTAGGAAATGCTCTGATGTTTCTGCTGTATATCCGCATGAACATATAGGGTCTTCTAACAGGTGGCGTCTGAATAAGTCATAATTTAAATCGCTAATAGCAAGTCGAAGTCTACAATGCTTAACTTGTTCCTTTCTAGAACCAAAATAATAATATATAGGAACCACTGTCATTCGTTGACAAATATTTTTTCAGCAGGCTAATTGAAGGATTTGTTTGTATAGTTTGAGGTAATGTGTTCCACAGTTGGGTAGTTGACGGAATGAATGAATTTGCATATAGTTCTGTTTTGTGAGCGGGAATGACTCTTTCATGTGGTCGTCTGCGATGATACGGGTTTGTTGTTGAAACTAGAGGTGGTACTAAGTTCGATAGGTATCCGGGGCATGGTAACTAATCATTTTGTGAAACATTAATAACTTGTGACGTTTTCGTCTTTCTTTAGTGTGCAAAATCCAGATTCTTTATACAACTTTTCGTGGCTTGTTCCTCTAACAGCTCCTAAAATAATTCTTATAGCTTCCAAATGCAGGTTTTCGAGCATGTTTGAAAGTGTTCCAGTACAATTATCCCAAACAATGTCGGCGTAGTCAAACTGTGGCAATATAAAGGATTTGTACATAGTATCCAAGGCTTTTCTGCATAACTTGTACTTAAAGGAACGTAAACATGAAATAAGAAGGGTTACTTTTCTAATAATACTGTTTATATGTTTTTCCCATTTGCAGTTACTTTAAAAAAATCAGACCTAAGTGTTTGTGACATTCCTTGTCTTCGAGAACAATATTTCCAAATGACAGTGGGTAAACTGGATGGTTGTCTTTCTTAAATGTTAACAATTCATTTTTTTCTTCATTAAAACTAACTTTCCATCGTTTCGCCCAGCTGTTAATTTTTCCAAGTCAGAATTTAAAATTGCTGCTCTTCTGTCGGTTTTTTTCAATGCAAGTGACACACTTGTGTCATCCGCAAAAGTTTTATAACAGATTCAATATTTTTGGTTATGTCGTTTATATATATGAGAAATAACAAACCCCTGTCGAACTCCAGAAGGTACTGTTTTGTATTCAGACTTTTTACCTTTTATAACAACGGCTTGTTTGCGATTTTGTAAATAGTTTTGAAACCATAATGCCAAATTGCCTCTTATACCAACAGCGTCTATTTTTTTTCAATAATGCCTTGTGCCACACTCGATCGAAGACTTTGGAAATGTCGAAAAAAATGGATTGTGTAGTTATTCCTTGATAGAATGATGTACATAGGTCATGATATATTGATGTGAGTTGGTTAACTGTTGAGTCTCCTGGCATAAATCCTGACTGGGATGGAGTAATAATATTATTAACCTTTAAATAATTCAACACACGGCTGTGAACACATCGTTCTAAGACCTTGCCTACACAACTTAACAGCGAAATAGGACGATAATTATTACACAGATTTTCGGGTCCTTTTTTATGTAGTCGTGTTACATGAGCAATCTTCCAAATGTTTGGAAAGATACCTTCATTCAAACAGCGGTTAAATAGGATGGTTAAGGGTTCTGTAATAATGTCAACTGTAGCTATCAGCAATTTGTTATGAACCATATCGGGCCCTGTTGCCTTTGATTTGTCTATTTTTTTTATTACACTATGTATGTCAGCGTGCGTAAGTATAATATCAGTAATTTCAGAGTCAGTGTACTCTACATCTCGAGTATTTTCCTTTGGATTGTCTAAAATCGATTGTTGAATAAAATAATCATTCAATGCGTTGACCTTGTCTTCGCTGGAAGAATACAAAATACCATTGAAGAAGATGGGAGGAATGTCGTCGGATATGCCTTTTTTATTCATAAATTGTTTTACCAATTTCCACCATTTCTTAGTACCGAACTGTTTTGGGTCAGATGCCTTTAAATCAAGTTCATTTAAATATTCCAGTTTTGTGTCTCTAATCTTAGTAGTTACTGCATTTTTCTCTATTGATTTTTGAAAGAGTCGATCGCTTTTTTTGGTTACACGTTATAGATTAGGTTTGTATGGACGTTGGTGATGGCTAGATGATTTGATCAGAAAGATGGAAAGAGCATTTTGCTTTAAAAAAAAAAAAAAAAAAAAAAAGGGGGGTGGGGGTTGGGGGTTGGGGGGGGGGGGGGAGGGAAGGGGGGGGGGGGGGGTGCATGCCACGACAGCCAAATCTCCTTTGATTTTGTTCCGTGTCTTTGCAAGTGTATTGGTGGTTATTATTGTTGCGTTTACGTCTACCACGAGCTCGTCCTCGACTGTCAACACACAAGGGAGTTACTGATTAGCGCTCGAAATACATAACACAAGTACAACATCAAAGACCTGAGTCTCCTACGGTAACTCTCACCTGGCATGCGTATAAATAAATACAAGGTACATCAGTAAACTCCATCAGAGGTACATCCTCTGATGATGCATGTACACCAGAAGCACATCCTCTGATTGAAGATGTACCTCTGGTGGAGTTTATGTACCTTGTATTTACACACATGCCAGGTTAGAGTTACCGTAGGCGACTCAGGTCTTTGTTGCTGTACTTTTGTTAAGCCCGTTCTTAATTGGGGGAATGTTTGTTCGCGCACCTAGTTGGAAGTATTCGGTGAAGCTAGTTGGTTCTTAATTGGGCGAACTTTTCTTCGCGAACCTAGTTGGAAGTATTCGTCGAAGCTATATTCGGGGTCCAAAAAGCTTCGCTCAACATGTTCTGGGAACATTCGCCCTATTCGACGATCATTGCCTCTGATTGGCTGAGAGCAGAGCTCTCCTGTGGATGAAGAAAAAAAGAAAGAAAAAAAAAGGATGACGCTGTCGCTAGCTTCTTCACTCGCTTCGGAGGGAATTTGTTTATTTGTTGACTTGTGGGAGGCGCAGCCTTGTTTCGGAGACCCAGAATGAGATAGTAGTTAGTTGAATTACCCTGTGAGGGATGATTAAAGTATATTGACTTGATTTTAGCCTACATTTTCGATCATGTTGCCTGCTGCGCGTCTGCCGCAAGTTCGGGCTGAAGCTTGCATCTCATTACAAGCCAGTTGAGAACGAAGTAAAGTTTGGACTGTCCGAACCATGTTCTGCGAACTGAAAGTTCAATTAAGAAACGAATCATAGTTTGTCGAACTGTCCGAAGTATGTTCAGCGAACAAACATTCGCCCAGTTAAGAACGAGCTTTAGGTACTTCGAGCGCTGATTAACTCCCTTGTGTGTTGATTTTGCACGACCGCTCCGGCTGGGCCTCGTTGCCAGTGTTTCAGATTTTTTCGTCGTCCTCTAATTTGTGAACTAACATTATTATATGCCGCATAATAATAGTAATAATAATAGAGATTTCTGACGCATAATCTCAATCACATGAGCCCAAGGCTCAAGCCCAATCAGTGACAAAAAGGGACAAACGATCGGGAGGGAGTTGGAGGGGTGGGTGGGTAGTGAAATAAACACGAGGCTTGCCATCGCACCAGGACTCACTGTTCATTGATTGTATCGGTCACATGATTTACCTTCTAAATATAGATAGAATGTGCCTCAGTAGAACACGCATGTTTAGGGCTAGTGTTTGTGTGAGGGTTCTGGGCTAGTTTTATGACCTTATTTAGGCTCATATGTATCATGTAAGCGCTCAGGGTGTTGATGAGCGCATAATAAATGTACATTATTATTATTATTACCCCTAACCCTAAGCCGATTGACCGACCCACTTTCCCCACTTGCAGCCTAAAGCCCTGTATTCATGAGGTATGCAACTCCGGAGAGTTCACTGACAAAATATGCTCCGCGGATCTAGATCTGTGTTAGCTTAACTAGTACCTTGGGTAGCCAGCGGGGTCACCTCGTCTTTTATGCATGTCATTGCGACGCGTCAGGTCTGCAGACGACAATTCTGGTCTTCAGATTAGTTTGGTCTTTGGCACAAGAAGAACAGCTGACAGAGAGAGAGAGAGAGAAGAAAAAAAAAAATGTTCTCAACATTGTCAGAACGGGCTTTCATACCTGTGTTTCATTTCCCTGTTACGTCTATTACACATGCGGCTAGCTAGCCATGTGCAGAAAGACACTGAGTCACGTCTTGTATCATCTGGATTTTACACGCTCCCACAGCCGGTTTGGCCTAGCGGTAAGACGTTAGGCTGGTAAGCGGAAGGACCTCGGTTCGATACCGCTTCGGCTCTCCTTTCTCTTCAAAAGGGTTGTGGTTTGTGGACACTGTTCTTGTGACTTGTCCATCACAATTAATGAAGCATTAAAATGGCTCT
>JABMCL010002049.1:2835000-2865322 GCA_018857735.1 Alviniconcha marisindica | reverse complement strand
CCAACAACAAAGACCGCTGATTATTTACAAGATTAACAATGTGTTGTACAATATTCCCATGCATAATTTGCATAATGTTGTGACTGTCAATTTGCGGTTTTTTGTTGTTGTTTGTTATGAAAAAAGCAGAAGAAAGAAATGTTTGAGAGTCAACTTCCGTGTAATTTGATCCATTTTCACTGAGTCCTTGCGTTTTTTTGTTGTTGTGTTTTTGTTGTTTGTTTTTAGCGTATTGCGTGGTTTTCAATGAACGTGCGTACAATCTGTTTCCATTAATTTAGAAGAAATGCCACAAGACTTGAAAGCATTTTTTATTTTTATTTTTGACTGTAATGTATGGATTTTCACAGTAATGCACCCGTCTATTACAGCGAAAATCCATACGCTAATGTGCGAAAAGAAAAGATGGGCGATGACACATCCTTGGATAGTCTATTTAATTTTCTAAAATAGATCAATATTTTTGGCAAATTATTCATTTTCGGTTGACGTTTGTATCTGTGTTGCATTCACTTTTTACCTCGGTTTAAAAATGCTTTTTATGCTGTACTAGTTTTAGTATGTACATATTTTTTACAGTTTCTTGTGCCCTGACAGGATGTTTTTTTGCCCTGATAGCTAAGATGATCCTGGCTGTACATATTTTTTACAGTTTGTTGTGCCCTGACAGGATGTTTTTTTGCCCTGATAGCTAGATGATCCTGGCTGTACATATCTTTTACCGTTTGTTGTGCCCTAACAGGATGTTTTTGCCCTGATAGCTAAGATGGTCCTGGCTGAGTGGGCGTAATGCCCGGCTTCTCAAACTGATAAAATGCACAATCTTTGGCGGAATATATATTAAATAAATAACAAACACAAAATGAAGCGAGAAGCCTTTGAGATTATTTATTTTTACTCTCATTTATATAGTTGCTCCTAATTATGCAGGAACATTTATTTCATTTCATTTTATTTACTTGTACCTAATACCAACTTCCGCTCCATTATGATACACTCGACAAGTCAGCTCCAGTAATTATTGGACACAAAGGGAAAAGAATTGTAAATGATAATTAAAGTAGTATAACGAAACTATATCACAGAATATGTGTATCAGCTGTCACTACCATACTCTAACAGATAGGCTGTATAAAAGAAATGAATTCTGAACCACAGTGATAGTTTTAACAGAGGAAATATTCCAGTAACAAAAGCCTATGTGTACTTTTTTTGATGGATATGAATTAGTTACTACTGATGAACTTTAATTACCAAACCTTCACTGTGAGAGTCTGTAAAAGAATTGTTCATAATGTTCGCTTTCTTTTTATGAGCTTTGATACGTAGTTTTAAAAAAAGTGGGGTATGCATGATATATTTTAGCTGACAGCATGACACTGCTATGGTCTCAACCACGATAGGCTGTAGCCGTGTCCAATCAATGTGACGTGTGTGCATGTCTGGTTTCCTGGTGACCTTCAGAAGAATATGTGAATGTGAGAAATTGTAAGAATCCACTGTGTTGATCAAAATGAAGGTTAAGTACGTTCACAGATTGTGCTGAGAATGATGGCGTTAGGAAGTACACAGATTAGGCTCAGAATGAGGATGTTAGTAAGTACACACAGATTGTGCTCAGAATGAGCGTGTTAGTAATCACACAGAGACTGTACGCAGAATGAGGGTGTAGTAAGTACACACAGATTGTGCTCAATATGAGAGTATTAGTAAGTACACATAGATAGTGCTCAAAATGAGAGTATAAGTAAGTACACACAGACTGCGCTAAGAATGAGGGCGGTAGAAAAGTACACAGATTGTGCTCAGAATGAGGGTGTTAGTAAGCAGACACAGATTGTGCTCTGAATGAGGGTGTTAGTAAGTACACACAGATTGTGCTCAGAATGAGGGTGTTAGTAAGCAGACACAGATTGTGCTCAGAATGAGGGTGTTAGTAAGTACACACAGATTGTGCTCAGAATGATGGTGTTAGTAAGCAGACACAGATTGTGCTCAGAATGTGAGTATTAGTAAGTACACACAGATTGTGCTCAGAATGATGATGTTAGTAAGTACACACAGATTGTGCTCAGAATGTGAGTATTAGTAAGTACACACAGATTGTGCTCAGAATGATGATGTTAGTAAGTACACACAGATTGTGCTCAGAATGATGATGTTAGTAAGTACACACAGATTGTACTAAGAATGAAGGTGGTAGAAAAGTACACAGATCATGCTCAGAATGAGAGTATTAGTAACTAGACACAGATTGTACTCAGAATGAGGGTGTTAGTAAGTACACATAGAGAGTGCTCAGGATGAGGGTGTTAGTAAGTACACACAGACTGTGCTAAGAATGAAGGTACATAGGTTGCGCTCAGAATGAGGGTGTTAGTAACTGCACATAGATTGTATTCACCAATCAGAGCCTAGTTAAGAAGCCAGTGTGTATAACCCTTTCAGTAGCAATGCCTACTACAACTGTCATGGACCTCAAAAGAACCAGCTATACCATATCATGTATAGTAGGTAGCAGGTGGCCCTTTTTAGCAGTTGTTTCGGCAGCCCTGGTAGTATTATTATGCTTCTAACATAATTATTTTATGGTTTGAATTAACGACCATGCGATTTAATTGTTTTCACAGAGTTCTGGTATTTTATAATAAGTTTCATGGTTTTGAATTCACGTCCGATGGATTTGATTGTTTTCCTTGTACTTGATAATAATATTAAGGTCCATGCAATTGAATGGTTTTCGATGAGTTCTGGTATTTGATAATAGCATGTTTTATGGTTTTGAATTAACGTCCATGCGATTTGATTGTTTTCCTTAGTTCTGAGTTCGCTGAGTTCTGGTATTTGATAACAGCATGTTTGATGGTTGTAATGTGACGTCTATGTTTAGTGTTCGTTTTTGCTGAGACTTGGTATTTAATAATAATGCAATAGCATACTTCGTGGTTTTGAATTAATAGCTATACTTTTTTTGGCGAGAGTTTTGGTATTTTGTTTGTTTAGTTTTTTCACTATAAGTCAAGTACTCATTACTTACGCTCCTACGCAAGTACACATAATTGATACTGGCGTATTTCATGGTTTTGAATTAACGTCCAAGCAGTTTGATTTTTTTCATTCAGTCACTTGTATTCATAAGAACATGTTTATTTACTCAAGTTACATGAAAATACTTGTCGAGCGCCTCATTTGAAGGTGAACCATAAGTGCTTCACAGTGGAAACCATATAGGCTTTTCTTTGCTTACGAGCAGACCCATTGCATTCTAGTCGTATGTGACTCCGAGTGAGTGTCTGTAGCTAATTAATTTACACAGCGTCTTGCTGAATATCCACCGAAGTGGTGAACTTACAGCGCTGTTGGGTTGCCTGGTGCTATATAAAACTGCTGCCGTCTCGGCGCACGTACCAGTTTAGACAGTTTAGAATTAGAGTGTCACTTTATTCGAAGCCAGATACGTAAGGTGCATGTGCGTTTAGCTGTAACCTGCCATCTCGTTTGTGGCAGGATGACCGGGATCTTTTACGTGCTACTGCGGTAACATGGGAATGGAACGGATACCAAAATAAGAGTTAGCACTGGAAGTTGACCCTGGAGAAGAACATTCTCCCGCCGCTCCGGTCGGGAATCGAACCCGTGACCTTTCGCTCAGGAGTCCGGCGCTCTACCGCTTGCCCATCATGTTTAATTACGATGATGATCTTTCCATGCAGAGCTATATGTCATGTGAAAATAGACAAAGGTCAGAGATGGACATAGAGTCTGTGCGGTTGTAGCAGTTTGGATAATGGTGTTTTAACGCTGTAGTCAGCTTTATTGTTTGCTGTAGACATTTCATACCTGTTGAGTGATTAAAATCGTGATTGTTGACATTGAAATAGATTGACCGTTGTATTCTAGTATCGTTAGTTATATTGATCTACCTGTATTTGGGTGTGTACAGTGTTTCTGATGTCCGCGTGTACATTTTCCTCAATTTATTTGTAGAAACGCCACGGACTCATCGGAGATAGCGCGTGTATAAGTACTCAGTGGTTTAAATATTACTGCCGATTATTCTGCTTGCCTGCTTTCAAGTTTTCATTGTGATCCCTTCAGTCTGTTGGATTCAACCTGCTTTGAGAACGCTGGTTCTTTGAAGTAGTCCAGTCCTTAGTTTTGTTATAATCGTGTTATGTAGAAACAAGTATTATTGGAACTTCAGTTTAACTGTTTGTTTGCGGCAGTAGGGTAGTGCGGACGCAGAAATTAAGGTCCCCTGTGCTGATATATTCGTCAGGCAGTTTAGTGTTCTGCACGCACGCACTCGCATGTTAAGACGTTCCAAATCATCGTCTTTGGGGCAGCCAGCCAGTATTTGGCTTCTTCGGGGCTACCCACCCACAACACCATCACATTATAAACGTAACAAATACCATACTTTGCAAGATCAGTTTCCAACTTTAGTTTTCCTTTGAGAGATATTGTTGACGCCATTCCTGTCTTGGCAAAGCATTCATGCTGGTCTGGGATTTTGTCGGATCTTGTTTAATCATATATCTGTAAAACTCTGCATGATGGCAACTTCTGTCTAGCTGTTCCACATTAGTACTACCTTTGGCGACATTGTTCTGCTTTCATAGGCAAAGGAATGTCAGAGATGTTGAAGATGGTTCGTTCTTCTCATTTTGAATGCTAGCCGTCTGAGGCATTTTCGATCTTTGTTTTTATGTGGATTTTTATTATTTAAAGTTCTAGTAGGACCGGTAGTATGGTATCATGATTACATGATCATAGTCACTCACAGACTGAGCTTAAATACCACGTACTAACACTGATCAGAATAAATATTATGATGATTATTAGAATAAAAATTTAATATGATGATTATTGTCATTATAATTTCTACTGCAGGTATATCGATATTTTGGCTTCATGGGGCCTTTAGTGTTCAGTTTGGCTTATTTCTGCGTAGTTTTCTGATTGGTTGCTGGGCATAGACTCATGCCAAACATTCCCCCTGACGAATGAAGGGCATTTATTTTGTCATCTTGTCTGACCTGCTGACTCGTATGGAATGAGGCTCCCCGAATGGAGGCCAGGGACTTCTGATGTTTCCCTTTCTCTCACGGCTCTCATTTGATTCCGTTAAAATGTCCATCTTCTCTCTTGTTCTCCTACTTAACTTAATCCCGTTGCACTTTCTGTCTTGTTTTATTTCTGCTAATGCCCATTTTCCTGAGTTAGGCTTTTTTGCTCCCCCGAAGGGAGGCTGGGGATGACTGATGTCATCCTCCTGTCTGGAATCTCAGGGGTCATTTGATTCCCCTTTCCTATCTCCTTTCTTGTTTTGTTTTTCTGCCTAGTCCTCTTGCTTTTTCTGTCTTGTCATTTTTCTGCTAATGGTCCATTCTCCTGACTTTTTTCCAGAAAATTCTCAAATATTTTTCGTTAAGGGTTAGGCTTTTTTGTATGGCTCTTGTTGAGCAGCTAGGAGATGATAGTTGGTAGGTGGTATGTGCAGCTTGCTGCCATATGGCACTGGTATTTGCCATTATACATTTATATAATATTTTTTAATTTTGTATTGTGTCTGACCATTCCTTTTTTTAAATATTTTTCTTTAACCTGGTGTCGATAAATTAGACGGAATGGTCGACGATAGCAGAATGTCCTAGCCTTATGTGCTCTTTTAACAGGGGTAATACTGAAGGGACTAACTCTTAGAAAATTTGTGTCTGATGTTTGTGTATATATGTTTTATGCTTGCAAAGTGACTGGTTTTGTAGACTGACTTGACAGAGGGTTGATATATATGTGAGAAGAGTTTAGAAATGTGTATTTGTTTATGATTATGACCTGAGTTTGACTGTCTTGAGGTGACCCTGTGTGGTTGACAGGACATTAAAATCCAATTACTGCTACTATTGCTTTTTTGCTGTAGCTTTTTTTCTTTTCTTCTTCTTCCTTTTTTTTTAAATTTTGTTTTCATCTTTAGATGACTGTGTGCTGGTCGGCGGTATGTTCAGCATGCTGCTATATGGCACTGACATTTACAGTTCTGTATATCGTATATAGATAAAGTTTGAGTCCATACCTTTTTGTTTTCCTCTCTTTTTTTCCTCTCCTTTTTTCTTGATAAATTAGAAGGAATGGTGGACGACACGAGCATGTCCCAGCCTTATATGCGTTATCGAAGGAACTAACTCTTCGAAAATGTGTTTGATTTTTTTGTGTGTGCGTGCACGTGCACATGCCTATATAAATATATACATGTTTTGTTTTGTATTTTATAAATAGTTTTTTCTTGTTTTAACCCTTTATTATTTGGATCTTGTCATTCTTGTTTCAGATTTGTTTTACACTTTTTTGAGTTTTGTTATCTGTTCCTGCGCGTAGCTTTCGAACTAACATGATGTAGTTTAGTTAATTCACCCAAATAGAAAAAATAGTAAACACATGATTAATTTTAGTCTGCTAAATTGCCGTGCATTGTTGCTGCCGTGTCCTGCAAACATGTCAAGAAAACTCGGAGTAAACACGAAGACCGAGTACAATGCATCAGGTTCTTTGTGTTTTACTATTCTGTAAAAATCTTCACACTGTCGTAAGTTGAATAAAGTCGAGCATAACTGAGCCAAGTAAATGGGAACATATAATTATAGGTACATAAATTATTATCTTTGGTAACCAAGTTAAACAAATTTAGCGGTTTCAAAAATGAAGACTACATGAATTTCTACGAACAGCATCAGCAGACTAAATATAACCACGCGTGAAGTTTACGAACATGTGGTTCCGGGCTGCCAATCACCCAAGCAGTTCCAGCCAATCAGCAAGTCATATTCCGCGCGATAAGCCCGAAGAGTGGATGCCGTCAATGGTCTACAAGCTAGTGCATAGCAACAGAGCAGAAGACTGCTAAATACGGAACAAAGACTTCAAAATACGTCATGGCGAATATTCAATCATGACGAGAGAGATCACATGCAATCAAATGAGGTAAATTACATTCATTTGAAATAAAGTAAATTACTTTCATTTGAATGCCTGACTCAAACTCAGATCATGCATTTATTCCGTCAGTCAACACAGTACAACATTTGTGGTCAGATCGAAAGCTTGTGGGACTGTCATTACGGGAGGCGGGGCCTAGAGTTCAGCGCGGAATCCACTATACTCTCACTTGCAGCTACATGTACAACAGAACCTTTAGAAGTTCTTTTTTCATCCAAACCTCCAGTTTTTATAAAATGTATGTTCTCACGTGCAGAAGAACACTGCGACTTGACTGTTGTGTACAAGCTTGATAAATAAACAGCTACAGATTTAAGGAAAGAAAATACATGGGTGTTTGGTGTGACTGTCTATAATATCAAATAAATCGACGGCTCTGCGTGTCACTATGTCTGTCTGGTGTTCCATATGTCCGGCCTTCGTCTTTTCTTCCTATCACACTTTTTGTTTCTTCCTTTACCAAGTTCTTTCATTCCAGCTCCACCCCCTTTAATTTCCTCTCTACTCCCCCCCTCCCCCTCACCTCCTTTCTCTGTGCCCCTCTTTCAGTTTTTTCCCCACCTACCATCAAAATAATGTAGACTTGTAAGCTAAGTGGCATTTTCTCGTGAGTGAGGGCTGGGTGTAAAATGATTCCAAGTCTACTCCACCACCCTTGCAAAATCTCTCTCTCTCTCTCTCTGTCTGTCACTTGGCTTTGTCTGTCCGAGCGCCCTTTCATTTGGCTGTCCAGCCACCATCAATGACGATAGACGATCCCGTCATCTGATTGGCTGCCGAAGAACAGAGAAAGCTCACCAGTTCCCCCACCTGACCACAGAGAAAAGCATCAGTCAGCTTTAGCCACGCAGGATGTCAAAAACAACTGCTAATATCAATATAAAAACAATATATATACGTGCTTCTAACTCGACTTTTGCAAGGCAGCGGCGGGTTTTGCAGTCACATGTGTTGGACATGCGTAGTCGGTCGCTTCATCAACAGCCGTGTCTGCTATTTCGCTTCAGTTGTTTTGTTCATGTATGTGCATTACCCAGAAGCACCTGTCGCAGTCATCCCGTCGTCTGATTGGCTGCCGTGTGCATAAGAATGCAAAAAGATTACATGCGCACGTTAAAGATCCTGTAGTCCATGTCAAAGTTCGGTGGATTATGGAAGCATGCACTAAAAGTGTCAAGAGTCTTCAGAAAATTGAAAGAAGGAGAAGTGTATACGTCATTGAAAATTACCATAAGATGTAGCACCCAATCAATCTATATTGTGCAACCGCGCGACCTTTGGAGCCACAAGATGGTTCTGGTGCACGTCAAAACGAGACTTAATACTGCTTCCCGATAATACCGCGTCTGCACACGTATTGTAGGGCGGGTATAACAGTGTTCGGTGTGCAGAATATTTAAATAAAGGTTTTATTCGAACTGCAGGGCAGGTGGTACTTAGTTACACAGTTTCTTCTCTTCTTCTTTTGCCATTTTTCTTCTATTATTTTTCTTTTCTTTTCACAATCACCCTTCCACAGAGCCACCTGTGATAATAAATAAATAAAAACCATACAACAGAATGCTTAAGCGTTATAAAATATTCTCCCATAATTATTGAAAAATCGAAAGAGCGTGAGGCGCGTACTATGTCAACGACTGAACACTACGGGGCCTAATGCTTGGCACATGTAGGCTCTGCTAACAATTAAGGCTGCTAGAGCTAATCCGTACTGCGTCTGCAGCATCTAAAGTTAAAACTGCGGGGCCTTATTTAGGACATGGTAGCTTAATTAGCAGTTGTGGCTGTTAAACATGGCTGCGACTACAGCATTTAAACTAAACACTGCATCCTTAACTTAGGACATTGTAGCTTAATTAGCACTTGCGGCTGCTGGGGTTAATCTTGGCTGCGAACACTATAGGGCCTAACTTGGAACACGGTAGTTCTCTTGTTTGCTAGGTTTGAGTTTGGTTAGCATCCCAGGTCAGTATTTGGAGAAGTACTGACATGTACACTAACGAAAATGAAAGGCACAAACCGTCAGACGGCTAGACGACCAATACTCACATCCTGCACTTTGACAGGCTGCTCCGTGGCGTGTGAGGTCACCATCTGTTGCTGAAATGGGAACATACTGAGCGTGTTAAGGAACTCCCTTTCAAACATTTGACTGCTCTCTCTCTCTCTCTCTCTCTCTCTCTCTCTCTCTCTCTCTCTCTCTCTCTCTCTCTCTCTCTCTTCTCTTGTTTAACTGGTTAGACTTTTTTGCTCCAGTTGTTTTTCACTGCTATTTTTTTCATTTCCGTTGCAATCGCTGTCTGGTTTTATATGTGTTGTTGTGTTATTATTATTATTATTTTATTAATTGTTGTTTTTATTTTTACTGATGCTGTATTTGTCTATAGCCTTCTGTAATAATATTTAACTGTGAATGTCTTGGTTATTAGTAGTACTGTAGCAACGGCAGATATGTGAGTCGGCCTTTGTGCTAATATTTTCACCGTTGAGAAATAAAGTTCAATCAATCAATCAATCAATCAACCTCTCTCTCTCTCTCTCTCTCTCTCTCTCTCTCTCACACACACACACACACACACACACACACACACACACACACACACACACACACACACACACACACACACACACACACACACACACACACACACTTTTAACAAAGTAATAAATACTGATCTATTAGCACTTTCCGACAAGGGTCATTAAACAAGTACAAGCCTTGGAAAGTATGACAACGTTATAATAACACAATAACGTAGCGCGCCAAAGTTTGAGACCAAGTTCAACAAGAATCAGTCGGTCATCAAATGGCCACAGTCAGTCACTTGAAACAGACTTCAAGACGTAGACCAAGCCGGAGGCCTCAATAATACAGCAAACAGTTGTGACCACTGTTGTACAGTCCGGTTTCAAAACTCACTCTGGCTTCTTCGTACGACACTCCCTGCTCCTGACTCTTAGCCTCGGCTTGCTGGATGAACACTGAAAGACATGAACAATCGTAAGTGTCATGAACACTGAAAGGCAAGAACAGTCGTGTCACGTACACTGAAGGACAAGAACGGTCGTAATTGTCACGAACACTGAAAGACAAGAACAGTCGTAAATGTCACGAACACTGAAAGCAAGAACAGTCGTGTCACGTACACTGACGGACAAGAACGGTCGTAATTGTCACGAACACTGAAAGACAAGAACAGTCGTGTCACGTACACTGAAGGACAAGAACAGTCGTAAGTGTCACGAACACTGAAAGGCAAGAACATTCGTGTCACGTACACTGGAGGACAAGAACAGTCGTAAGTGTCACGAACACTGAAAGGGAAGAACATTCGTGTCACGTACACTGGAGGACAAGAACAGTCGTAAGTGTCATGAACACTGAAAGGCAAGAACAGTCGTAAGTGTCACGAACACTGAAAGGCAAGAACAGTCGTGTCACGTACACTGAAGGACATGAACAGTCGTAAGTGTCACGAACACTGAAAGGCAAGAACAGTCGTGTCACGTACACTGGAGGACATGAACAGTTGCAAGTGTCACGACCACTGAAAAACAAGAGGATTCGTAAATGTCGCGAAAAATGAAAGACAAAAAGAGTTGCAAACGTCAGGAAGACTGAAAGACAGAAGAGAGGAATGCTTCATGAAAACCGAAAGACAAGAAGAGAGGTATGCTTCACGAAAACCGAAAGACGAGGAGAGAGAGGGACATATGATTGTCTTTTTACCCCCAGTGAAATATTACCGTTGTATCAGGCGAAGCAAGTCATGAAACTGTAAAACGATTTTCATTCACAATTCGTTAAGCTTTTCAGTCACACAATGAGAACCTATACGTAGTAGTTAAACACACATTCAAAAAAAAAAAAAAAAAGGAATGCGGAACGCTTGGTTAAAACGGAACGACAAGAGTGCAATACTTCGTGTTTAACACACACACACACACACACACACACACACACACACACACACACACACACACACACACACACACACACACACACCACGATGTATATGTTAAACACGAAGTATTGCACTTTTGTCGTTCCGTTTATATATATATATATGTACAGCTTGGTAAAAACGACCGAAAAGAGGGTACTCACGAGGTGTTTCTACCCATCCCGGACATACGGCGTTGCAGGTCACTCCGGTCTTGGCCGTCTCCAAGGCCACCACCTCACAAACAGACAGATACCTAAGGTCATCGAATTGGTGTCGCTGCTTTCGTCGCCGACCACAGGGCAACCAACGCTTTTGGTGTGAAAGTGCATACATGTGTGTACCACCGCTGTGCGTAGTCAGATTAGCCATACACCTACTGACTGGCTAAATCTCTCTCTCTGTGTCTCTTTGTCTCTCTGTCTGTGTCTGTCTGTGACAGTCTGTCTGTCTCTGTCTCTGTCTGTCTGTCTGTGTGTCTGCCTGCCTGCCTGCCTGCCTGCCTGTCTGCCTGTCTGTCTGCCTGTCTGCCTCTTTCTCTCTTCCCCTCTCTCTACCATTGCATACAGGGGTCGGTTCTGTATGTTCCAACAGTACAAACTGTGGGACTATAGTTAGACACAGTGGGGACACAGAGCCTTGCTGTGAGAATATAGAGCTGTGGGAATATAGACACGTCCCACTGCATCTGTATACCCGGTTCGTTTCGGCGTCCACATCTTAAAACGTGTAAAGAGTGAAGACAGCTAGGTCGTAGTCTTGTAGGGGTACCACCACGGACACAAAAACAATGAATCCGCCTCCCTCCAACTAGTACCTGCTAAGGGTTGACCAAATATTCTCTTTTTAAGCATTGTGTAGTACGTCAGAATATAGTTTTGCACTCCTAGTCTACTGCCCGGAATTCTACGTGTGTTCACGCCAACACCACAGACCTTACCTTCGTCAAACCAATGACGCCATGTTTAGCGCTGACGTAGGCAGCCTTGTAAGGGGAGGCCACCAGTCCGTGTATTGATGAGATGTTGACAATTCGTCCCCATCCTACAACAAACACATCGGTCGTCTCAAAATCCTTCACGCCTCCCCCCCCCCCCCCCCCCCCCTCACACACACAGACACTCTAGCTCTAGGCTGATTAATTGCATCTGATGTATGCCTCTTGTGTTTGCAATAAAACAAATGTGCGAAAATCGTTGACCTATTATTATTTTTGAACGCTTAAAACTGTCAACAAGCAAGCCCACTTTTCACTGTATTTGAGACTATTGCTTGCATCCTCTTCTTCACTTCTCTCTCTCTCTCTCTCTCTCTCTCTCTCTCTCTCTCTCTCTCTCTCTCTCTCTCTCTCTCTCTCTCTCTCTCTGCGATTCCGTGCTAGTCATTTAAATATATATAAATGACGAGCGAAAATTACCACATAAACATGTTCCTTTGCGACTTCACTTAAATGGCAGGCACTGAATCAGAGAGAGAGAGAGAGAGAGAGAGAGAGAGAGAGAGAGAGAGAGAGAGAGAGAGAGAGAGAGAGAGAGAGAGAGAGAGAGAATGATCATTATTACAATGAGTACGTTTTCCCAGTTGTTCTGACGTCAGGGCCACAGCGCTGATTACCTCGATCCACCATGTCGGGAAGGAATCGCTGTATGAGAAGGAACGGCGCAGTCAAGTGAACAGTCAGCATCCGCTGCCAGGTCTCCACACTGAACTGTGTGACGTCAGACACACTCTGGAACCCTGCAATGCACGTCAGCAGTTTGCGCGGTGACTTCGTTGGCGCAACACTACAATCCACAACCTGCTGACAAAAGCCCACAAAGTACCCCCCCCCCCCCCCTCCTTCCTCTCTGTATCTATCTCTCTATCTATCTATACTGTTTGTTCTGTATACAAAACCACGAATGCCATGTAGTCATAGGCCTGCGTGACTTTATTTAAGTTCGACAAAACCCACGAAATTCTTTTTCCAGAGCCGTGATGATGATAAAATTGTTGCTCGTTTGCAGGGACAGTCTGCTTTGAAGAGCTGTGCATACGGTAGTATGAGTGGAATAACATTTTTACTTTTGCAGAAGTGCTGACAGATTCTTTGATGAAAACGACAATAACAGAAAACCATGGGGAACGGCTGGCGAATTGCTGTCAGTTTGACAAGTGTTGACAAGCTCCTCAGGACTGACAATCACCTTCACTGTCAACAAGTATGTCAGGATTGACAATTTCCTGCACTGCTGACGAGTATAATTACCAGGATTTTGGCAAGTACGTCAGGATTGACAATAGACGATCTTCGGAAATCCAAGGGACTGCACTCGGTAAGTGCCTACGGACATGGAGCTGTATGTATAGGTCCATGCCTGCGGGTGTAGCGCAGAGTAGGCACGCTTTTGTTGGGAGTACAGTGAGCGCGTGGGCAAGATGACGGATACCCGTAAACAAAAGGCAAAAAAAGCATCAGAAAGGCCGATCAAGCACTCACCGTTCGTGGGGAACATGCAGATCGGATAGTAGGTTCCCCCAGCTGGTAGTCTAGTATAAATTATAATAGGTCCATGCCTGAAGATCTAAAACTGTCGCAGATCGGCTCTTCTCCGCTGCCGCCTCCATTCAGGGGACTTCATTCTCCCGGAGTACGAAAACACTGTCAAATTATCTTCGCCTGTTATTTCCGGAAATCGTCTATTACCTTCATTGCTGGCAAATAGCTGTCAGGGCTAACAGTACCCGTATTGCAGACAAGGCTATGGTAATCGACAATCCCAGTTGACAAATATATCAAAATCGGCCATTATGTTTTGTTGTTGTTGTTAAGAATTAGTTCCGGATTAACATTTACCTGAACGGTTTGACAAACATGAACGGTTTGATGATTACCTGCATTGTTAACAAGTATGTCAGGAGTTTTAGGGAAGACCCGACTGATAGACTCCGCCATTTTGTCGATACTAGTGACGTCACACAGGTCCGCATCTTCCCAGTGACAACGAACTTTATGACTATTTTGCAACAGAAAAACAAACAAAAATTAGTTTTTTTTATTTATTTTTTTATCAAAACAGCACCACATAACAGTAATTGAGAGATGAAGCAAAGAAGCAAAAATGACTTTCTGGCTTTTTATGTTTACAACTGAAAAGTGTTCGGTGTCCTCTGAAGAGGTGTGGGGGGGGGGGGGGGGGGGCACTTGAACTATTCTATTGCTAGCCACCCCCTAGCTCACACACACACACACACACACACACACACACACACACACACACACACACACAACACACACACACACACCACCACCACACACACACACACAGCCACGCACGCAGCCACACACGCACACACGACACACGCACAGCACACACACACACACACACACACACACACACACACACACACACACACACACACCACACACACACACACACACACACACACACACACACACACACACACACACACACACACACACACACACACACACACACTCGCTCGACAACATGCATTATTACTCATCATTCACCTTTCGATCAACGACCTGGCTTTCTTGATGACGTCATCATCACCAAAACCGTGCAAGATGACGTCACAGCCCCGCGTAGCCAAGCTCTCGGCAAGCCCCAACCCAATGCCGCTCGTGGAGCCAGTGACGAGTGCCAGACGACCGGCAAGGCCAGCTGAAGGAGACCAACGGCAGAAACAGCCTAGTTTCATGGTGCTTTACGTCCACAGATACCTCTTTCGGTTCATTACGGATGATGGAGGAGGGGGAATGGGGGGTTGGGCTGTGTGGGAGGGGGTACCTATACACAATCACTGCTCCGCTTAGCGTATCCGCTGACTACGACCAGAACAACAGATATTCAGGTGGCAGCGATATACTTTCCAAGTTTGCCGTTTTAACGGTTGTAGGGAACAAACAGAGTCACAGAGACAGTGCCCCACAGAAACGGCTGTTGATAACAACTCCATCAGCAACAAGACAACCCGTTTTGTTCTGAGAGTCTCGGCAGCACCACCTCCCTGCTCACATAGCTTCTGGGATCTTGTACAGTCAGTCTGGGTTTCATCCGGCTTAAGGTCCCCAGAAACCATTTACGGTCCACTCGGGACGGGGGAAGGAGGAAGGGGGACGGGGGAAGCGGGAAGGGGGAAGGGGGAAGGGGGTACCTATACCTTGCAGAGTCACTCGCCTGGCGTACCGCTGACTGCGATATATCGTTAAGGTGGCAGCGGTGTTTTTTTTTCCAGTTTGCTGTTTCAGCCGTTGTATGGAACAGAGTCACAAGACTGTGTCCCACAGAAACAGCTGTTGAGGCCAGTCCAGTTGGTTTGGTTAACTTGTTTTACGCCGAGTCGTCTCCGAAGTGGTACCGTACTGCTGGCGGGGACCGAGATCCCAGGAGGTGGGGGAAGACGGAGACTGCCTGTCGCTACACTGTTACCACCAGAGTGACCCCTGCTTTAAGATGGGCAGCGATGAGAGCCATTTTATTGCTTCGTTGACAAAGTCTCAATACAGTGTCCACAAACCACAAGTTTTGAAGAAAGAGGAGAGCCGAAGCGGAATCGAACCAAGGCTTACCGCTAGACCAATCAGTCAGGCTCTCTAGAGGACATTCTAGACAGCGCGCTCCGTTCAGAAATTAATAATAGCACAGGACAGGGGAGAGAACCATGCGGACGAGGGATCGAATCGAAGACTTTCTGCCCACCAGCTTAATGCCTTACCCAAGCCGACTCTCCAGACGACAGCGCGCCGTTCAAACAATAGCACAGTACAGGGTAGAGTATCCATGCGGGATTCAAATTCTCTGCCGACGTGGAAGTGCAGGAGTTATGGTTACTGGCGCGTGTGCGCCAAGATAGATATACCATCCCCCATATAGTTCAGGAGCTGTGAGTCGAGGTGCGCTGAGCTCCGTCCTAACGACCTCTGTTTCCGTGGACGTAAGGGGATTATTGAACCGTGCTCGGCATTGGTCACAGACGTTGTCCCATGATTCAAACCTGCCATCTGAGTGCAGATTAGCATTACTTCGCCAATATAACGATCTCATCCCCCCCCATCATCATGAGTTCAGGAGCTGTGTGAGAGTCGAGGTGGACGTCCTGGACTGTCCGTCCTAACGAGCCTTCTGGTTTCCGTGGACGTAAAGATTTATTGAACCGTGCTTCGGCATTGGTCACAACTTGTCCCTAATATGTCAACTGACATCTGAGGACATAAAGCATCACTTCATCATCATCATCAATCAAAATCATCCATCATCAATCCAAAAAAACATGGTTCAGGAGCTGTGTGAGAGTCGAGGTGGACGTCCTGGACTGTCCGTCCTAACGAGCCTTCTGGTTTCCGTGGACGTAAGGATTTATTGCACCGTGCTTCGGCATTGGTCACAACTTGTCCCTAATATGTCAACTGACATCTGAGGACATAAAGCATCACTTCATCATCATCTTTTTGTACACATGGTTCAGGAGCTGTGTGAGAGTCGAGGTGGACGTCCTGGACTGTCCGTCCTAACGAGCCTTCTGGTTTCCGTGGAAGTAAAGATTTATTGCACCGTGCTTCGGCATTGGTCACAACTTTTCCCCCAAATATGTCAACTGACATCTGAGGACATAAAGCATCACTTCATCATCATCATGAAACATTAAAATGGCTCTCATCGCTACCCACCTTAATGCAGAAATCATTCTGGTGGTGACAGTGTAGCGATAGGTATATAATCTCCCTCTCTCTCCCTACCTTTTTACCCCGGCTTAGCCCCCTTCTCCCCGTCCCTAATAAGCGTTATGGTTTCTGTGGACGTTAAGCACCATGTTTACTTACTTACAGTGGTGTGTCAACCGACATCCGAGGACATTAAGCAACACTTGAAGAAAAAGAAGATATATATATATTCACACACCACTGGTTCACCGATGCCTTTCTCCAGTCTTTCTGTCTCTGTTGCATTTACACTCCAACATATATATCTGATAAAAATCTAAGAAAAACAACAAAGTGGCATAAAAGTTCCCAAACTTTCGGCTGACGCCTTCCTCGGGGGTTTGTTCTTAACAACTGAACGTGGGTAAAAACACAGTTCACACAATGATTCTAAAATACCAGGTGACTGAAACTCGATGAATAAAAAACCAATGACTGAGACCGAACTAACTGTTATATACCGCTGGTTCGCCGATGCCTTTCTCCAGTCTGTTGCATTTACACTCCAACATGTCAAAACTATCAGTCTGGCCCACAAGCTACATTTGAGGGTTCTCCTCATAAATATGAGAAAACTCAAACTCGAAAACTTTAATTTACAAGGATTGTAGTTTAGGTTCAGTCAAAAACCTAACAACTAGTCCTTGCTAAGCTACTGATGAGTAAATATAAAAGTACAGGCATCATTTATATACATATGGGCATGAATGAGTGAGTAAAATTTTATATGTGAGAATTTCCACACAAAACATAGCGTGTTCACAGCGCCAGTTGCACACTTGCATACATCACTCAGTTATACATTTTGAGTATATAACCAGCAAACAAGGCAGTAAACCATCTGATCAGTTCATATGACTAGTACTGGAAAAGAAAACAGCAGTCAATGCTTATCTTATAAAGAACAGTAAGGGAGAGGGGGGAGAAGGGGGAAAAGTCAGTCTCACAAGCAGTCGGAGAGAGAGGGGGGGGGAGAAGAGAGAGAGAGAGAGAGAGAGAGAGAGAGAGAGAGAGAGAGAGAGAGAGAGAGAGAGAGAGAGAGAGAGAGAGAGAGAGAGAGAGAGAGAGAGAGAGAGACGACAGACAGACAGACAGACAGACAGACAGACAGAGAGAGAGAGAGAGAGAGAGAGAGAGAGAGAGAGAGAGAGAGAGAGAGAGAGAGAGAGAGAGAAGGATAATAATAATAATAGCGGTCATTTCTATAGCGCCGTATCTTACCAACAAGGGTCAGCACACCGCGCTTTACAAGATCAACAACAATGTATATTAAAACTTCAAAAATAGTAAATAATATATAGTCATACTATTTTGTATTCCCCGCACGCACACACACACACGCGCAAGCACGCACGCACGCACGCACGCACGCACACACACACACATGTCAGAAGGATTTGGCGGAACTGAATGGGTCTCAAATGACCAATCACTGCAACGGCAATGCCAGTCACTCGAAAACCGCTCTGTTTATCTATCTCTCTTTCTTTCTGTCTGTCTATCTCTCTCCCCAGAAGTTTTCTATCACAATCCATCGTGTGTAACTGCCTCAAGATGTACACGATGTTTTCGCTGGAAGGAGCTGAAAGAGTGGCAAGATCTTACTGTCAGAGGTAGGTTGTTCCATAGAAAGGCACCCGAACCTGTTTTGAATATGCCTATCCTTGGCCTAGGCAAACTAAGGTGATAGTTCCTAGAGTTGGAGTAGTGCCAGGGAGGGTCTGCGTACAGGTTAGATATATATACTCTGGAGCTTCATTGCTAAGGACCGTGTACATGAAAATATCCTTGTTGCATTCCAGTTGCTTATATTGACTCATTATCCTCATCTCTTTAAAAGGACTGGCCCACGCAGATTAGGCTAAAAAACGATTATTTACATGAAGTTTTATTGTTTTATATGCGATTATTATGTAGCATTAATTTCTGCTTTGGTCCTGTTGAAATTTGGCAATTTAAGAATAACTGTAGTGGTCTAAAAATAGACTGGGGATCTCCCCCCTGGCTGCAGCTATTTACGGAATGCGTATTACGTCATTACCTTTTGTTGTTTTACACAAGTTTTTGTAGATTCGGCCTACACACAATTGACAATGGCGTTGTCTCAGGCACGTAATCTGCTCAGGCGTATTAATTTGTCAGGCGACTTAACTGATGATTGTGTGAATAATTTTATCTTTCTCTGAATAAATCTCCTGATCGTGCTATGTGTACTTCACTATGGTGGATGAGACCAGTAGCTGCCGTTTACTAATAATGCTCGGCGATGGACCGAGGTGCAAAGTGTTGGGTTAAAAAAAAAATCTCAGCGTATTGATCCGATGCTACTACCGCAAATATTTTATTTTATCTATAAAATCATAGGCACGTTCAGTCACAAAACGTTTAACGCTGATCATGTTCGTTTAACCTCCCCTAAGCACACGAGAAGTTTAGCCGCCGAAGGAGAGTTCCTTTAAACTTTTGGCCAGTAGTTAGAGTTGTATCTGGAAAGATTAACTTTACAGCTCTCGTGTGCAGAGAATTTAATTACTTTTTGAGAACATCCATTCCACACGACTAATGCATAATCAATGTGAGGTTTAATGTGGGCATTAAAGAACGGTTTCCTGGTGTCGATGTCACGAGAGAGAGAGAGAGAGAGAGAGAGAGAGAGAGAGAGAGAGAGAGAGAGAGAGAGAGAGAGAGAGAGAGAGAGAGAGAGAGAGAGAGAGAGAGAGAGAGAATGACCTAACACATGCGTCACAACTGCGTCACATTTTAATTACGCATGTATTTCACTAGGCCATATTTATTTGTGACAAACAGCATTCTTTAGTGAGAGATATATTGGATATCATGGACACAGTGGGAGGCTCTTCCTTCCCCTCACTGACATGGTAACAGCTCCGCTTCAGTACCGTAAAGTCTTATATTCACCGTGTCTTCTCACATGGGTCTAGTCCACAAAACTGATGACAGGCCTATCGATACCGCACCGATCACAAATACAACTCCAACACACCGAGAGCTCAGCCTGTTGTCTGATAGTTGAGAGAGAGAGAGAGAGAGAGAGAGAGAGAGAGAGAGAGAGAGAGAGAGAGAGAGAGAGAGAGAGAGAGAGAAAGAGAGAGAGAGAGAAGCTAGCTTACCCAGCATTCTTGACGATACTCGCATTGCTTTTCTGTCTGCTGTTTAAACAATATCTGTTCGCAAGTTCATCCGCAGAAATCGCACGCCTGTGTAGGCCTGTGTAGGCCTGTGTAGGCCTGTGTAGGCCTGTGTAGGCCTGTGTAGGCCACTACAGTCAATCCTTGTCCGCGGAGCTGTCACACACCTGAAGAGGATGCGCTACGGCGGGCAGTGCACTGCTGGCTTTCGTCTCTTCCGGTGCACTCTGTCAGTCCGTGTCAGGTCAGTCGTCACGACGACCAACACCAACAGCTACGCAGTGCTAGCAGACTGTCAGGAAAGCTGCCAAATTCTCACAGTCACACTCGCTGCAGTCATCGTTTAGACCGTTCCACGACGGAAGATTGCACCGTTCACTTGTTTCACGTCTAGTACGTATCAGGCTAAATGACACTCGGCCCAACAACCAAAGCAAACTGTGCACAGACTTGCCGAACCGAAGTTTGAAGCTGCAAATTGTTAACGGGGTCAGTAGGTCTGTGAGCTCAGGTTTTGTCAAGGCCTGGACTCGCCGCAGCCTTTCGTTCGATGATAAACTCGGTTTTGCTAGACATTGACAGCTAGGAGACGCAAAGCTGTTTCTGTGAACACAAATTTTAGCCTAATTATTAGTCTGCGGCACATCGTTCCATGGCAGTTTTGGCAGGCCTAACAGAGGATCTAGACAATTCGTCAGTGGTACCAGCAAAGCGTGATCACGCAACAGCACAGAGCTCTGAGATCGTCAAACCACGCACACACGGGCCTTATATTCACAACAGCGCTACCGGCTGAGGTAATGGGAACACCGACATTTAGCCTTACCACGCAGCAGTGTGCGCAAGCTGCTGCAATAGGGCGAACAAGGGCGTGTTTTGCTGGGTGTAAGTGACCCGACCTATGTTTTTTCGCCAAGCAGATGTAGTTCAGTGGATCACCCAGACATGTTTTATCTCAGAAGGCTGGATCGTGCTTAGCCAGTGGGAAGCCGGGGGGGTGTGTGTATGTGTGTGTGTGTGTGTCGGGGGGGGGGGGGGGGTGCGTGCATGCGTGCGTGCGTGCCTGGTGTGTGTGTGTGTGTGTTGTGTGTGTGTGTGTGGGGGGGGGGTGCGTGCATGCGTGCGTGCGTGCCTGGTGTGTGTGTGTGTGTGTGTAGAACAGACACATGCCCTAAAAAGAAACAGGGAATAATACAGATGCGCATTCGCTGTCGCATTAGTTACGCACTGTTAGTTACGGCGGTCGGTCATCTGTACACACATGTTTTCACAGACAGACAGACAGACACATACACAGACACACACACACACACACACACACACACACACACACACACACACACACACACACACACACACACACACACACAAACACACACAAACACACACTCACGCGCACACACTGACACTAATGTTCCCACATAAAACTTCGATCAATTAAGCTTTATTCATTCTTAGGCACACCTTTACCAAAAAAACATACAAATGCAGATTTATCAGTCTAACTGAATAATAACTTTAAGCATGTATTTTTTAACAGGAAAAATCTAATAAAAACTTGCGTCAAACTAATCTGTAAAGTCAGCACGGTCGTCGGTCATCAGTGGCAACCAAAGGTAAAGGTCACAGCGGACCACGAGACAGACAGCGAGGCTAAGGTGTGCAATAATGACGCAAGCTTGTGGAGATTTTGTCGTCTGCATCGTAGCCTGCATTTCCAAGCCTCGTGTTCGATCTCGGTTACCTTGGTGACCTATTTTTAATCCGTGTGTAAACTGACTTACACAATTTAACAGAATGTGTGTATGCAATATGTAGTATATAGTAATAGTGTGAGTGTGTGTGAGTGTGTGTGAGTGGTTGTGTGTGTATGTGTGTGTGTGTGTGTGTGTGTGTGTGTGTGTGTGTGTGTGTGTGTGTGTGTGTGTGTGTTTGTGTGTACTGCTTATTTAGGGGTCTTATTTTACCAAAAACGCACATCCAAATAGCAATCAAATCAAATCAAATCAAATCCTTATTAAATAATTTTACAGAATGTGTTCAACGTGATCGAAAAAGAGAAGAATATATATAAACTCCAAAAAGACACACCACACAACAACAAAAAAGTCAAGAAAAAACTGATTACAAAAAGTGAGAGAAAAAAGTCATATAAATACTATGTTTGTGAGTATAGGGCTAAATCAAACTCCAAGCACTGGTTTACGACATCCTTCTTTCAACCACTGCCGTATTTAGTTACGCCATAGGGTCCAGAAAACTGTCACCTAACGAGCAGTGATTTTTATTGGTGCTCAAACAGTAGTAATTAAGTTTGTTACAAACAACTCAAATTATAGCAGGTTTGTTTTATAACTGACCATGTTGCTTACGCCACCTCAAATAAAACCGAAATCGTTTGAATCGAGACTGAACTCTTTCTCTCTTTTTTACCCGGGGTAGATGCGCCTCATGTTTACGTGCGTGCTTGGGCTCGGGCTGCTTCTACAGTCTTATTAGTACTCCAACCTTTCGGAGGGCGCTGACCGCGTCGGTGGACAGCTGCGCGGAGATAAAGAGTGCCCTTTCAGTGGCATAATCAAATCTGGCAGAGTTTGGAGGAAGGTGCCGTCTTCTACCTGTTGCACAAAATGCGTTTTTACATTGCTAGCTCCTTTAAAACAGCGGTTCTTACTTAAACGCTGAGTTCTTTTCAAAAATGTTATTTTTCCGCGATCGAGATCCCAAAATGTGGGAACTCAGGACTTTCTGCTTACGGGATCGGTGGGGGATGTTGGGGGGGGGGGGGGGGGGGGAGAGAGGAGGAGGGGGGGGATCAAGGACGGAGAGGAAAGTGCATGACTCGTACATGGATACTGAGCATCCTATCAACAAGTCTACAGGAAGTCACCATCAACATCAAGGCTGGAATGTCTTTTCAATTTAAGGGGAAAATACTCATTTTTTATTTTTTATATTTTTTTAGTGAGCGCTATTGCGCGTGCTTTACAAAGGGTAGTCAAAAAGGAATAAAAAGTAAGAAAAATCAAACAAACAAAAATTGTTACACACTCCCTCAGGGAATGTACTGCAACACCACAATCAACCTCAAAACAAATATATTAACAGATAACCCACATACGAATGTAAAACGTTTCCAAAGAATAAATTTCAGTTCCAGGAAAATTCAAAATGGCAGATGATACTGAGCGCTGTAAGGGGTCTACAGACATCAGATTTCCCGAAGGTTAGAATACTGCCTTCCCACACGAGTACAGCTATTCTCCGCTCGTGAGCAGAGTCAAAGCGCATCACAGGGTTTTAGTGCCTGCTGGGTCATTTTAATGTTTTCCATAATCCGCCGAGCTCTAACATGGACTACAGGATCTTTAACGTGCGTGTGTGGTCTTTTTTGCATGCGTGTACACACGGGGACCTGGGTTTATAGTCTCATCCGGAGGACTTTGAATAGTTTGCACTGAATTTATTCCGGTCAAATCTTGGGGCGGGCTCAAACACTCGTACGTTACGTACATCCACATGGTATGTGACCTCGCTCGCTCGTTCTCTTGGCTTTTGAGAGCGAGCGCTATCGCGAGTGCTTAACGTGGCTTTTGAGAGCGAGCGCTATAGCGCGTGCTTAACGTGGATTTTGAGAGCGAGCGCTATCGCGCGTGCTTACGTGGATTTTGAGAGCGAGCGCTATTGCGAGTGCTAGCATGGCTTTTGAGAGCGAGCGCCATCGCGAGTGCTTAACGTGGCTTTTGAGAGCGAGCGCTATCGCGAGTGCTTAACGTGGCTTTTGAGAGCGAGCACTATTGCGAGTGCTTACCATGGCTTTTGAGAGCGAGCACTATTGCGAGGCTTAACGTGGCTTTTGAGAGCGAGCGCTATTGCGAGTGCTTAACGTGGTTTTTTTGAGAGCGAGCGCTATTGCGAGTGCTTAACTGGCTTTGAGAGCGAGCCATTGCGAGTGCTAGCATGGTTTTGAGAGCGAGCGCTATTGCGAGTGCTTAACGTGGCTTTTGAGAGCGAGCCTATTGCGAGTGCTTAACGTGGCTTTTGAGAGCGAGCCCCATTGCGAGCCCTGCGAGTTGACGTGGTTTTTGAGAGCGAGCGCTATGCGGAGTGCTAGATGGTTTTGAGAGCGAGCGCTATTGCGAGTGCTTAACGTGGCTTTTGAGAGCGAGCGCTATCGCGCGTGCTTAACATGGATTTTGAGAGCGAGCGCTATCGCGCGTGCTTAACGTGGCTTTTGAGAGCGAGTGCTATTGCGAGTGCTTAACGTGGCTTTTGAGAGCGAGCGCTATTGCGCGTGCTTAACGTGGCTTTTGAGAGCGAGCGCTATCACGAGTGCGCTTGCTGTGCGCTCCCGTGTCTCTACCAACAATATCAGAAATGATTATTGTATGCAGACACAGACAGACAGATAGATTAAATATAAATATTAGAAAAAGCAGCGTTCCTTTGAAGAATAAAAAACAAAGAAAGAGCGAAAAGAGAAAGAAAAAGAAAGACAGAAAGAGAATGAACAACACACACAATAGAACCCAGCTACAAATAGCATCATTCATAATAAATTCCAAAACAGCAGCTGCGTATTTGCATTGACAGGAGCAAAGGAGAATCGCTGTCGCAAAATACACCTTTGCTTACAGTACAGAAATACAAAATAATATTCTCCTTCGGGGGAATAAACTCTAAGTGGACACATACCATTTCAAGAACTATGTACCCTTTACAAAATATATAGAAAACCTTATGTACCATTAGGGTAGAAAGATCAACAGTAAAATCTGCGATTATGAACAAAAGGTAGTCTGCAGTTATATATATATATATTATTCCAATTGCAGAGCTGCTATTATCTCACTTATCATTTTACAAGCAACATGCTTTCCGTAACTCACCCTCACATACCACTGGTATAGGCATGTGCTATGCCAGCATTAAAAACGTTTGCCTGTATTGAACAGAAAACTCGAACGAACAAGCGAAAGCCAAAAACAAACAAAAATAAAAACAAAAAGAGCTATAAGAAACTTTTTCTCTTTTGGGGGGGGGGGGGGCTCATTCAAACATGACGATTATATGAAGGCGAAACACATTTCATCAGAACCCAATAAGCACAACAACAAAACATATATATAAAATAAAATTTAAGATGCTTCAGTATTTTTGTATTTTTTTTAAGAGATAAAATTGGGTCAAACAAAAACAAAACGAAAAACTGATCACAGAATAATAATCATCAAAAAATCTTGATTTCTTTCAAATAATCAAATATATACTCTAACAATACGTCCTCGAATAAGATCCCCAGTGGCCGAACCGCAAAATATCGTTCCCTTGTTCCAATAAAATTTGAACAAGAGAGTAGTCTCATTATGTTCAATGGTTAGTAGCTCATCACAAGGGACAGACACAGGTGGCTCCTGTCCCTTCAGTAAAAAGGAATGAGTAATATAAGAGTGACCAATGTGTAGTCGAGAAATAACAGTCTCTTCTATTCTGTTAGTCCGAGGACAAGAAATACAGTCATGAAGAAAAACAACAACAACAACAATAAAAAGAAGCAAAAAATGGAATCAAACCTAAACTTGGTACACGATGTGGGTTTCGTTGTTGTTGTTAACATTATTTCAACAATATGACGTCTACAATGATCGGCATATCTACGCAGAAAAGGCGAGAAGCTTCTTGCCTTTTCGCACAGATTTCTGCAAACTATTTGCACATACACAGGCAAAATAGCATGATCTCAGTAAAGAACACACAAAAACACAGACACAGAATTGGCATAATTTCGGGAAACAATTAACACAGATAAACACAGAAACAGAACGGGATGATCTCGGTAAACTACACACATAAACACATGCACAGAATCGGCGTAATCTCGGCAAAAACAGAGACACACAAAAAAAGGCATAATTTCGACAAGCGACACGAACATAAACACATAGGCAGAATCAGCATAATCTCGGTAAACTACACATATAAACACATAGAATCGGCACAGTCTTGGCAAGCAACAGACACAAAACGGCATCGAACAGCATAATCTCTGTAATTGTGCTAGCTACACGCACATCAACACACAGACAGAATCGCATAATCTTGGCAAACAACAGGCACAGAATGGCATAATCTCGGTAATTTTACAAGCTACACGAGCATAAACACATAGAATCACATAATCTCGGCAAACACCTTACTCAACTAAATACAGACAGAAGAGAAAACAGCACACATCAACACAAATACACTATACAATCTCGGCAAACAACACACTAACAGAATCAGCATAATTTCGGCAGACGATTTACACATAGGGGAGGCAAATTTCAGTGTTATTCATAGACTATAGTTAACACATATAAACACAGACAAAGAACGGCAGAATCCAGGGTAAATAAGTAAGTAACTTGGTGTTTTACGCCCAGTCAACCAGTACGGTTATATCAGGGCAGAATCCAGGAAACCTACACATAGACATAGAATCGGCACAACCTCGGCTAACAACACATTTAATCATTTCGTAGTAAAGGGCATTATCTTTGAGAAGAACCCACAAAAACACAGAGAGAGAATCAGCCTCATCTTGGGGAAAAATAAACAAATATAAACACAGAAAAAGAAAGCCAGGATCCCGGAAACAGCACAAATACAAACACCGAATCGGCATAATCTCCGGAATCTCCCCCGCCACCCCATCCCTCCACTCCCCGCCCCCCCCCCTCCCCCCCTCCCCCCACAAACAAATAACTTGATACACAGAACTGTATGATCTGGACAAAGGATACACATCAACGCACACGCTGAAAGACTTGATCTCGACAAACTACACACGCAAATAGCACATAACTTAGAATCACATGATCTCAATAACATCCGAACATAAACACATACAACCGATCAAGCACATGACACAGAATCACATGACACATACACAGAACCGCGTTTTATCAGAAATGACACATGCAAACACATAACCTACACAGAATCACATGAATTCAGCGACCTACACACATGAGCACGTACCGCTGCTGAATAGCAGGATACAAGCAGACTACGTACATAAACACACACAGAATCGAATGATGCAAGCAGACTATGTACATAAACACACACAGAATCGAATGATGCAAGCAGACTATGTATATAAACACACACAGAATCGAATGATGCAAGCAGACTATGTATATAAACACACACAGAATCGAATGATGCAAGCAGACTATGTATATAAACACACACAGAATCGAATGATGCAAGTAGACTACGTACATAAATACACACAGAATCGAATGATGCAAGCAGACTATGTATATAAACACACAGAGAATCGAATGATGCAAGCAGACTATGTATATAAACACACAGAGAATCGAATGATGCAAGCAGACTACGTACATAAACACACAGAGAATCGAATGATGCAAGCAGACTATGTATATAAACACACACAGAATCGAATGATGCAAGCAGACTACGTACATAAACACACACAGAATCGAATGATGCAAGCAGACTACGTACATAAACATACAGAGAATCGAATGATGCAAGCAGACTACGTTCATAAACACACAGAGAATCGAATGATGCAAGCAGACTACGTACATAAACACAGAGAGAATCAAATGATGCAAGCAGACTATGTAAATAAACACACAGAGAATCGAATGATGCAAGCAGACTATATATGTAAACACACAGAGAATCGAATGATGCAAGCAGACTATGTACATAAACACACAGAGAATCGAATGATGCAAGCAGACTACGTACATAAACATACAGAGAATCGAATGATGCAAGCAGACTATGCACATAAACACACAGAGAATCGAAAGATGCAAGCAGACTATATACATAAACACACAGAGAATCGCGTGATGCAAGCAGACTATGTACATAAACACAGAGAGAATCGAATGATGCAAGCAGACTGTGTATATAAACACACAGAGAATCGAATGATGCAAGCAGACTATGTACATAAACACACAGAGAATCGCAAGATGCAAGTATACCACGAACATAGACACACAGAGAATCGAATGGTGTAAGCAGACTATGTACATAAACACACAGAGAATCGCGTAATGCAAGCAGACTATGTAGATAAACACACAGAGAATCGAATGATGCAAGCAGACTATGTACATAAACACACAGAGAATCGCATGATACAAATATACCACGAACATAGACACACAGATAATCGAATGGTGTAAACAGACTATGTACATAAACACACAGAGAACTGCGTAATGCAAGCAGACTATGTAGATAAACACACAGAGGATCGAATGATGCAAGCAGACTATGTACATAAACACACAGAGAATCGATGATGTAAGCAGACTGTGTATATAAACACAAACAGAATCGAATGATGCAAGCAGACTATGTACATAAACACACACAGAATCGAATGATGCAAGCAGACTGTGTAGATAAACACACATAGAATCGAATGATGTAAGCAGATTAAGTACATAAACACACAGAGAATCGAATGATGCAAGCAGACTATGTACATAAACACACAGAGAATCGAATGATGCAAGCAGACTATGTAGCTAAACACTCAGAGAATCGCATGATACAAATATACCACGAATATTGACACACAGAGAATCGAATGATGTAAGCAGACTATGTACATAAACACAGAGAAAATCGAATGATGTAAGCAGACTATGTATATAAACACACAGAATCGCATGGTCTCCTCAAAATACACAGAAAAATAAATGTACAGGATTGTATATACAGGTAAAGCGATACCAAATAGAACACCACTCTGGTATTTTCAATTTCTGCAATATATTAATTTTCTTGAATGACAAATATTTTCGTCCTTGAAACAACCGAAGTATAGGAGGAAAGCGCATTACCAACGAACAAACAAACATGAAGATTTTGATACGAATAAAGCAATATCAGCAAAAGCTATCAAGAAAACGGGAAACATGGAACCAACCAAATCAAGGTCAAAGTTTCACAGGCCAAAATCGGTCAAGATAATTATAAATTAAGACATTCCTTCTTTGCGAGCGAGCGCCGTCATTTAAAAAAAGAAAAAAGAAAGAAGAAAAAAAAGGCATGACATAACACACGGGTATTTAACAAATGGTACGAAACCCCACAAGCTGGATCATGTGAAGTCAAATGATGACCAATAAGAGCAACACCAGCAATACCACGAACATAGACACATAGAGAATCGAATGGTGTAAGCAGACTATGTACATAAACACACAGAGAGTCGCGTAATGCAAGCAGACTATGTAGATAAACACACAGAGAATCGAATGATGCAAGCAGACTATGTACATAAACACACAGAGAATCGCATGATACAAATATACCACGAACATAGACACACAGATAATCGAATGGTGTAAACAGACTATGTACATAAACACACAGAGAACTGCGTAATGCAAGCAGACTATGTAGATAAACACACAGAGGATCGAATGATGCAAGCAGACTATGTACATAAACACACAGAGAATCGATGATGTAAGCAGACTGTGTATATAAACACAAACAGAATCGAATGATGCAAGCAGACTATGTACATAAACACACACAGAATCGAATGATGCAAGCAGACTGTGTAGATAAACACACATAGAATCGAATGATGTAAGCAGATTAAGTACATAAACACACAGAGAATCGAATGATGCAAGCAGACTATGTACATAAACACACAGAGAATCGAATGATGCAAGCAGACTATGTAGCTAAACACACAGAGAATCGCATGATACAAATATACCACGAATATTGACACACAGAGAATCGAATGATGTAAGCAGACTATGTACATAAACACAGAGAAAATCGAATGATGTAAGCAGACTATGTATATAAACACACAGAATCGCATGGTCTCCTCAAAATACACAGAAAAATAAATGTACAGGATTGTATATACAGGTAAAGCGATACCAAATAGAACACCACTCTGGTATTTTCAATTTCTGCAATATATTAATTTTCTTGAATGACAAATATTTTCGTCCTTGAAACAACCGAAGTATAGGAGGAAAGCGCATTACCAACGAACAAACAAACATGAAGATTTTGATACGAATAAAGCAATATCAGCAAAAGCTATCAAGAAAACGGGAAACATGGAACCAACCAAATCAAGGTCAAAGTTTCACAGGCCAAAATCGGTCAAGATAATTATAAATTAAGACATTCCTTCTTTGCGAGCGAGCGCCGTCATTTAAAAAAAGAAAAAAGAAAGAAGAAAAAAAAGGCATGACATAACACACGGGTATTTAACAAATGGTACGAAACCCCACAAGCTGGATCATGTGAAGTCAAATGATGACCAATAAGAGCAACACCAGCAATACCACGAACATAGACACACAGAGAATCGAATGGTGTAAGCAGACTATGTACATAAACACACAGAGAATCGCGTAATGCAAGCAGACTATGTAGATAAACACACAGAGAATCGAATGATGCAAGCAGACTATGTACATAAACACACAGAGAATCGCATG